>OY979766.1:65290194-65340194 GCA_963855975.1 Andrena chrysosceles | reverse complement strand
GACGACGACGAGGACGACGAGGACGACGACGAGGACGACGACGAGGACGACGAGGACGACGACGAGGACGACGAGGACGACGAGGACGACGAGGACGACGACGAGGACGACGACGAGGACGACGAGGACGACGACGAGGACGACGAGGACGACGACGAGGACGACGAGGACGACGACGAGGACGACGACGAGGACGACGAGGACGACGACGAGGACGACGAGGACGACGACGAGGACGACGAGGACGACGACGAGGACGTCGAGGACGACGAGGACGACGACGAGGACGACGACGAGGACGACGAGGACGACGACGAGGACGACGAGGACGACGACGAGGACGTCGAGGACGACGAGGACGACGAGGACGACGACGAGGACGACGAGGACGACGAGGACGACGAGGACGACGAGGACGACGAGGACGACGACGAGGACGACGAGGACGACGACGAGGACGACGACGAGGACGACGAGGACGACGACGAGGACGACGAGGACGACGACGAAGACGACGAGGACGACGACGAGGACGACGAGGACGACGAGGACGACGACGAGGACGACGAGGACGACGACGAGGACGACGACGAGGACGACGAGGACGACGACGAGGACGACGAGGACGACGAGGAGGACGACGACGAGGACGACGACGAGGACGACGAGGACGACGACGAGGACGACGAGGACGACGAGGACGACGACGAGGACGACGAGGACGACGACGAGGACGACGAGGACGACGACGAGGACGACGAGGACGACGACGAGGACGTCGAGGACGACGACGAGGACGACGAGGACGACGAGGACGACGAGGACGACGAGGACGACGACGAGGACGACGACGAGGACGACGAGGACGACGACGAGGACGACGAGGACGACGACGAGGACGACGAGGACGACGACGAGGACGTCGAGGACGACGACGAGGACGACGACGAGGACGACGAGGACGACGACGAGGACGACGACGAGGACGACGAGGACGACGACGAGGACGTCGAGGACGACGACGAGGACGACGAGGACGACGAGGACGACGAGGACGACGAGGACGACGACGAGGACGACGACGAGGACGACGAGGACGACGACGAGGACGACGAGGACGACGACGAGGACGACGAGGACGACGACGAGGACGACGACGAGGACGACGAGGACGACGACGAGGACGACGAGGACGACGACGAGGACGACGAGGACGACGACGAGGACGACGAGGACGACGACGAGGACGACGAGGACGACGACGAGGACGACGACGAGGACGACGACGAGGACGACGACGAGGACGACGAGGACGACGACGAGGACGACGAAGAGGACGACGAGGACGACGACGAGGACGACGAGGACGACGAGGACGACGACGAGGACGACGAGGACGACGACGAGGACGACGAGGACGACGACGAGGACGACGAGGACGACGACGAGGACGTCGAGGACGACGACGAGGACGTCGAGGACGACGAGGACGACGAGGACGACGATGAGGACGACGAGGACGACGACGAGGACGACGAGGACGACGACGAGGACGACGACGAGGACGACGAGGACGACGACGAGGACGACGAGGACGACGACGAGGACGACGAGGACGACGACGAGGACGACGACGAGGACGACGAGGACGTCGAGGACGACGAGGACGTCGAGGACGACGACGAGGACGACGAGGACGACGAGGACGACGACGAGGACGACGAGGACGACGACGAGGACGACGAGGACGACGACGAGGACGACGAGGACGACGAGGACGACGACGAAGACGACGAGGACGACGACGAGGACGACGAGGACGACGAGGACGACGACGAGGACGACGAGGACGACGACGAGGACGACGACGAGGACGACGAGGACGACGACGAGGACGACGAGGACGACGAGGACGACGACGAGGACGACGAAGAGGACGACGAGGACGACGACGAGGACGACGAGGACGACGACGAGGACGACGACGAGGGCGACGAGGACGACGACGAGGACGACGAGGACGACGACGAGGACGACGAGGACGACGACGAGGACGACGAGGACGACGACGAGGACGACGAGGACGACGACGAGGACGACGAGGACGACGACGAGGACGACGAGGACGACAAGGACGACGACGAGGACGACGAGGAGGACGACGAGGACGATGAGAACGACGACGAGGACGACGAGGACGACGACGAGGACGACGAGGACGACGAGGACGACGACGAGGACGTCGAGGACGACGACGAGGACGACGAGGACGACGAGGACGACGAGGACGACGACGAGGACGACGACGAGGACGACGAGGACGACGACGAGGACGACGACGAGGACGACGACGAGGACGACGAGGACGACGACGAGGACGACGAGGACGACGACGAGGACGACGAGGAGGACGACGAGGACGACGACGAGGACGACGACGAGGACGACGAGGACGACGAGGACGACGAGGACGACGACGAGGACGACGAGGACGACGAGGACGACGACGAGGACGTAGAGGACGACGAGGACGACGAGGACGACGAGGACGACGACGAGGACGACGAGGACGACGAGGACGACGACGAGGACGACGAGGACGACGAGGACGACGAGGACGACGAGGACGACGAGGACGACGAGGACGACTACGAGGACGACGACGAGGACGACGAGGACGACGACGAGGACGACGAGGACGACGACGAGGACGACGAGGACGACGACGAGGACGACGAGGACGACGACGAGGACGACGAGGACGACGACGAGGACGACGACGAGGACGACGAGGACGACGACGAGGACGACGACGAGGACGACGAGGACGACGACGAGGACGACGAGGACGACGACGAGGACGTCGAGGACGACGACGAGGACGTCGAGGACGACGAGGACAACGAGGACGACGATGAGGACGACGAGGACGACGACGAGGACGACGACGAGGACGACGACGAGGACGACGAGGACGACGACGAGGACGACGAGGACGACGACGAGGACGACGAGGACGACGACGAGGACGACGACGAGGACGACGAGGACGTCGAGGACGACGAGGACGTCGAGGACGACGACGAGGACGACGAGGACGACGACGAGGACGACGAGGACGACGACGAGGACGACGAGGACGACGACGAGGACGACGAGGACGACGACGAGGACGACGAGGAGGACGACGAGGACGACGACGAGGACGACGAGGACGACGAGGACGACGAGGACGACGACGAGGACGACGAGGACGACGAGGACGACGACGAGGACGTCGAGGACGACGAGGACGACGAGGACGACGAGGACGACGAGGACGACGAGGACGACGAGGACGACGACGAGGACGTCGAGGACGACGAGGACGACGAGGACGACGAGGACGACGACGAGGACGACGACGAGGACGACGAGGACGACGACGAGGACGACGACGAGGACGACGAGGACGACGAGGACGACGACGAGGACGACGAGGACGACGACGAGGACGACGAGGACGACGACGAGGACGACGAGGACGACGACGAGGACGACGAGGACGACGACGAGGACGACGAGGACGACGACGAGGACGACGAGGACGACGACGAGGACGACGAGGACGACGACGAGGACATCGAGGACGACGACGAGGACGTCGAGGACGACGAGGACGACGAGGACGACGATGAGGACGACGAGGACGACGACGAGGACGACGAGGACGACGACGAGGACGACGACGAGGACGACGAGGACGACGACGAGGACGACGAGGACGACGACGAGGACGACGAGGACGACGACGAGGACGACGACGAGGACGACGAGGACGTCGAGGACGACGAGGACGTCGAGGACGACGACGAGGACGACGAGGACGACGAGGACGACGACGAGGACGACGAGGACGACGACGAGGACGACGAGGACGACGACGAGGACGACGAGGACGACGACGAGGACGACGAGGACGACGACGAGGACGACGAGGACGACGACGAGGACGACGAGGACGACGACGAGGACGACAAGGACGACGACGAGGACGACGAGGAGGACGACGAGGACGACGAGGACGACGAGGACGACGAGGACGACGACGAGGACGACGAGGACGACGACGAGGACGACGAGGACGACGAGGACGACGAGGACGACGAGGACGACGACGAGGACGACGAGGACGACGACGAGGACGACGAGGACGACGACGAGGACGACGAGGACGACGACGAGGACGTCGAGGACGACGACGAGGACGACGAGGACGACGAGGACGACGAGGACGACGAGGACGACGAGGACGACGAGGACGACGACGAGGACGACGACGAGGACGACGAGGACGACGACGAGGACGACGAGGACGACGAGGACGACGACGAGGACGACGAGGAGGACGACGAGGACGACGACGAGGATGACGAGGACGACGACGAGGACGACGAGGACGACGAGGACGACGACGAGGACGACGAGGACGACGAGGACGACGACGAGGACGTCGAGGACGACGAGGACGACGAGGACGACGAGGACGACGAGGACGACGACGAGGACGACGAGGACGACGAGGACGACGACGAGGACGACGAGGACGACGAGGACGACGAGGACGACGACGAGGACGACGAGGACGACGAGGACGACGACGAGGACGACGAGGACGACGAGGACGACTACGAGGACGACGACGAGGACGACGAGGACGACGACGAGGACGACGAGGACGACGACGAGGACGACGAGGACGACGACGAGGACGACGAGGACGACGACGAGGACGACGAGGACGACGACGAGGACGACGAGGACGACGACGAGGACGACGAGGACGACGACGAGGACGACGAGGACGACGACGAGGACGACGAGGACGACAAGGACGACGACGAGGACGACGAGGAGGACGACGAGGACGATGAGGACGACGACGAGGACGACGAGGACGACGACGAGGACGACGAGGACGACGAGGACGACGACGAGGACGTCGAGGACGACGACGAGGACGACGAGGACGACGAGGACGACGAGGACGACGACGAGGACGACGACGAGGACGACGAGGACGACGACGAGGACGACGACGAGGACGACGACGAGGACGACGAGGACGACGACGAGGACGACGAGGACGACGACGAGGACGACGAGGAGGACGACGAGGACGACGACGAGGACGACGACGAGGACGACGAGGACGACGAGGACGACGAGGACGACGACGAGGACGACGAGGACGACGAGGACGACGACGAGGACGTCGAGGACGACGAGGACGTCGAGGACGACGAGGACGACGAGGACGACGACGAGGACGACGACGAGGACGACGAGGACGACGAGGACGACGAGGACGACGAGGACGACGAGGACGACGAGGACGACTACGAGGACGACGACGAGGACGACGAGGACGACGACGAGGACGACGAGGACGACGACGAGGACGACGAGGACGACGACGAGGACGACGAGGACGACGACGAGGACGACGACGAGGACGACGACGAGGACGACGAGGACGACGACGAGGACGACGACGAGGACGACGAGGACGACGACGAGGACGACGAGGACGACGACGAGGACGTCGAGGACGACGACGAGGACGTCGAGGACGACGAGGACAACGAGGACGACGATGAGGACGACGAGGACGACGACGAGGACGACGACGAGGACGACGACGAGGACGACGAGGACGACGACGAGGACGACGAGGACGACGACGAGGACGACGAGGACGACGACGAGGACGACGACGAGGACGACGAGGACGTCGAGGACGACGAGGACGTCGAGGACGACGACGAGGACGACGAGGACGACGACGAGGACGACGAGGACGACGACGAGGACGACGAGGACGACGACGAGGACGACGAGGACGACGACGAGGACGACGAGGAGGACGACGACGAGGACGACGAGGACGACGAGGACGACGAGGACGACGACGAGGACGACGAGGACGACGAGGACGACGACGAGGACGTCGAGGACGACGAGGACGACGAGGACGACGAGGACGACGAGGACGACGAGGACGACGAGGACGACGACGAGGACGTCGAGGACGACGAGGACGACGAGGACGACGAGGACGACGACGAGGACGACGAGGACGACGACGAGGACGACGACGAGGACGACGAGGACGACGACGAGGACGACGAGGACGACGACGAGGACGACGAGGACGACGACGAGGACGACGAGGACGACGAGGACGACGACGAGGACGACGAGGACGACGACGAGGACGACGAGGACGACGACGAGGACGACGAGGACGTCGAGGACGACGACGAGGACGACGAGGACGACGAGGACGACGAGGACGACGAGGACGACGACGAGGACGACGACGAGGACGACGAGGAGGACGACGAGGACGACGACGAGGACGACGAGGACGACGACGAGGACGACGACGAGGACGACGAGGGCGACGACGAGGACGACGAGGACGACGACGAGGACGACGAGGACGACGACGAGGACGACGAGGACGACGACGAGGACGACGACGAGGACGACGACGAGGACGACGACGAGGACGACGAGGACGACGAAGAGGACGACGAGGACGACGAGGACGACGACGAGGGCGACGAGGACGACGACGAGGACGACGACGAGGACGACGAGGACGACGACGAGGACGACGAGGACGACGAGGACGACGAGGACGACGACCAGGACGACGAGGACGACGACGAGGACGACGAGGACGACGACGAGGACGACGAGGACGACGACGAGGACAACGAGGACGACGAGGACGACGACGAGGACGACGAGGACGACGAAGAGGACGACGAGGACGACGACGAGGACGACGAGGACGACGACGAGGACGACGACGAGGACGACGAGGACGACGACGAGGACGACGAGGACGACGACGAGGACGACGACGAGGACGACGAGGACGACGACGAGGACGACGAGGACGACGAGGACGACGAGGACGACGACGAGGACGACGACGAGGACGACGAGGACGACGACGAGGACGACGAGGACGACGACGAGGACGACGAGGACGACGACGAGGACGACGACGAGGACGACGAGGACGACGACGAGGACGACGAGGACGACGACGAGGACGACGAGGACGACGACGAGGACGTCGAGGACGACGAGGACGACGACGAGGACGACGACGAGGACGACGAGGACGACGACGAGGACGACGAGGACGACGACGAGGACGTCGAGGACGACGAGGACGACGAGGACGACGACGAGGACGACGAGGACGACGAGGACGACGAGGACGACGAGGACGACGAGGACGACGACGAGGACGACGAGGACGACGACGAGGACGACGACGAGGACGACGAGGACGACGACGAGGACGACGAGGACGACGACGAAGACGACGAGGACGACGACGAGGACGACGAGGACGACGAGGACGACGACGAGGACGACGAGGACGACGACGAGGACGACGACGAGGACGACGAGGACGACGACGAGGACGACGAGGACGACGAGGAGGACGACGACGAGGACGACGACGAGGACGACGAGGACGACGACGAGGACGACGAGGACGACGAGGACGACGACGAGGACGACGAGGACGACGACGAGGACGACGAGGACGACGACGAGGACGACGAGGACGACGACGAGGACGTCGAGGACGACGACGAGGACGACGAGGACGACGAGGACGACGAGGACGACGAGGACGACGACGAGGACGACGACGAGGACGACGAGGACGACGACGAGGACGACGAGGACGACGACGAGGACGACGAGGACGACGACGAGGACGTCGAGGACGACGACGAGGACGACGAGGACGACGACGAGGACGACGAGGACGACGACGAGGACGACGACGAGGACGACGAGGACGACGACGAGGACGTCGAGGACGACGACGAGGACGACGAGGACGACGAGGACGACGAGGACGACGAGGACGACGACGAGGACGACGACGAGGACGACGAGGACGACGACGAGGACGACGAGGACGACGACGAGGACGACGAGGACGACGACGAGGACGACGACGAGGACGACGAGGACGACGACGAGGACGACGAGGACGACGACGAGGACGACGAGGACGACGACGAGGACGACGAGGACGACGACGAGGACGACGAGGACGACGACGAGGACGACGACGAGGACGACGACGAGGACGACGACGAGGACGACGAGGACGACGACGAGGACGACGAAGAGGACGACGAGGACGACGACGAGGACGACGAGGACGACGACGAGGACGACGAGGACGACGACGAGGGCGACGAGGACGACGACGAGGACGACGAGGACGACGACGAGGACGACGAGGACGACGACGAGGACGACGAGGACGACGACGAGGACGACGAGGACGACGAGGACGACGACCAGGACGACGAGGACGACGACGAGGACGACGAGGACGACGACGAGGACGACGAGGACGACGACGAGGACGACGAGGACGACGACGAGGACGACGAGGACGACTTGGACGACGACGAGGACGACTTGGACGACGACGAGGACGACGAGGACGACGACGAGGACGACGAGGACGACGACGAGGACGACGAGGACGACGACGAGGACGACGAGGACGACGACGAGGACGACGAGGACGACGAGGACGACGAGGACGACGAGGACGAGGACGACGAGGACGACGAGGACGAGGACGACGAGGACGACGACGAGGACGACGAGGACGACGAGGACGACGAGGACGACGAGGACGACGAGGACGACGAGGACGACGACGAGGACGACGAGGACGACGACGAGGACGACGACGAGGACGACGAGGACGACGACGAGGACGACGAGGACGACGACGAAGACGACGAGGACGACGACGAGGACGACGAGGACGACGACGAGGACGACGAGGACGACTTGGACGACGATGAGGACGACTTGGACGACGACGAGGACGACGAGGACGACGACGAGGACGACGAGGACGACGACGAGGACGACGAGGACGACGAGGACGACGAGGACGAGGACGACGAGGACGACGACGAGGACGACGAGGACGACGACGAGGACGACGACGAGGACGACGAGGACGACGACGAGGACGACGAGGACGACGACGAGGACGACGAGGACGACGACGAGGACGACGAGGACGACGACGAGGACGACGAGGACGACGAGGACGACGAGGACGACGACGAGGACGACGAGGACGACGACGAGGACGTCGAGGACGACGAGGACGACGAGGACGACGATGAGGACGACGAGGACGACGACGAGGACGACGAGGACGACGAGGACGACGACGAGGACGACGAGGACGACGACGAGGACGACGAGGACGACGACGAGGACGACGAGGACGACGACGAGGACGACGACGAGGACGACGACGAGGACGACGACGAGGACGACGACGAGGACGACAAGGACGACGACGAGGACGACGAGGACGACGACGAGGACGACGAGGACGACGAGGACGACGAGGACGACGAGGACGACGAGGACGACGACGAGGACGACGAGGACGACGACGAGGACGACGAAGAGGACGACGAGGACGACGACGAGGACGACGAGGACGACGACGAGGGCGACGAGGGCGACGAGGACGACGACGAGGACGACGAGGACGACGACGAGGACGACGAGGACGACGACGAGGACGACGAGGACGACGACGAGGACGACGAGGACGACGACGAGGACGACGACGAGGACGACAAGGACGACGACGAGGACGACGAGGACGACGACGAGGACGACGAGGACGACGAGGACGACGAGGACGACGAGGACGACGAGGACGACGACGAGGACGACGAGGACGACGACGAGGACGACGAGGACGACGACGAGGACGACGAGGACGACGACGAGGACGACGAGGACGACGACGAGGACGACGAGGACGACGACGAGGACGACGACGAGGACGACGACGAGGACGACGAGGACGTCGAGGACGACGACGAGGACGTCGAGGACGACGAGGACGACGAGGACGACGAGGACGACGAGGACGACGAGGACGACGACGAGGACGACGAGGACGACGACGAGGACGACGACGAGGACGACGAGGACGACGAGGACGACGACGAGGACGACGAGGACGACGACGAGGACGACGAGGACGACGACGAGGACGACGAGGACGACGACGAGGACGACGAGGACGACGACGAGGACGTCGAGGACGACGAGGACGACGAGGACGACGACGAGGACGTCGAGGACGACGAGGACGACGAGGACGACGAGGACGACGAGGACGACGACGAGGACGACGAGGACGACGAGGACGACGAGGACGACGAGGACGACGACGAGGACGACGAGGACGACGAGGACGAGGACGACGACGAGGACGACGAGGACGACGACGAGGACGACGAGGACGACGACGAGGACGACGAGGACGACGACGAAGACGACGAGGACGACGACGAGGACGACGAGGACGACGACGAGGACGACGAGGACGACTTGGACGACGACGAGGACGACTTGGACGACGACGAGGACGACGAGGACGACGACGAGGACGACGAGGACGACGACGAGGACGACGAGGACGACGACGAGGACGACGAGGACGACGACGAGGACGACGAGGACGACGAGGACGACGAGGACGACGAGGACGAGGACGACGAGGACGACGAGGACGAGGACGACGAGGACGACGACGAGGACGACGAGGACGACGAGGACGACGAGGACGACGAGGACGACGAGGACGACGAGGACGACGAGGACGACGAGGACGACGACGAGGACGACGAGGACGACGACGAGGACGACGACGAGGACGACGAGGACGACGACGAGGACGACGAGGACGACGACGAAGACGACGAGGACGACGACGAGGACGACGAGGACGACGACGAGGACGACGAGGACGACTTGGACGACGATGAGGACGACTTGGACGACGACGAGGACGACGAGGACGACGACGAGGACGACGAGGACGACGACGAGGACGACGAGGACGACGACGAGGACGACGAGGACGACGACGAGGACGACGAGGACGACGAGGACGACGAGGACGACGAGGACGAGGACGACGAGGACGACGACGAGGACGACGAGGACGACGACGAGGACGACGACGAGGACGACGAGGACGACGACGAGGACGACGAGGACGACGACGAGGACGACGAGGACGACGACGAGGACGACGAGGACGACGACGAGGACGACGAGGACGACGAGGACGACGAGGACGACGACGAGGACGACGAGGACGACGACGAGGACGTCGAGGACGACGAGGACGACGAGGACGACGATGAGGACGACGAGGACGACGACGAGGACGACGAGGACGACGACGAGGACGACGACGAGGACGACGAGGACGACGACGAGGACGACGAGGACGACGACGATGACGACGAGGACGACGACGAGAACGACGAGGACGACGACGAGGACGACGACGAGGACGTCGAGGACGACGACGAGGACGACGAGGACGACGAGGACGACGAGGACGACGAGGACGACGAGGACGACGAGGACGACGAGGACGACGAGGACGACGAGGACGACGAGGACGACGACGAGGACGACGAGGACGACGAGGACGAGGACGACGACGAGGACGACGAGGACGACGACGAGGACGACGAGGACGACGACGAGGACGACGAGGACGACGACGAAGACGACGAGGACGACGACGAGGACGACGAGGACGACGACGAGGACGACGAGGACGACTTGGACGACGACGAGGACGACTTGGACGACGACGAGGACGACGAGGACGACGACGAGGACGACGAGGACGACGACGAGGACGACGAGGACGACGACGAGGACGACGAGGACGACGACGAGGACGACGAGGACGACGAGGACGACGAGGACGACGAGGACGAGGACGACGAGGACGACGAGGACGAGGACGACGAGGACGACGACGAGGACGACGAGGACGACGAGGACGACGAGGACGACGAGGACGACGAGGACGACGAGGACGACGAGGACGACGACGAGGACGACGAGGACGACGACGAGGACGACGACGAGGACGACGAGGACGACGACGAGGACGACGAGGACGACGACGAAGACGACGAGGACGACGACGAGGACGACGAGGACGACGACGAGGACGACTTGGACGACGATGAGGACGACTTGGACGACGACGAGGACGACGAGGACGACGACGAGGACGACGAGGACGACGACGAGGACGACGAGGACGACGACGAGGACGACGAGGACGACGAGGACGACGAGGACGACGAGGACGAGGACGACGAGGACGACGACGAGGACGACGAGGACGACGACGAGGACGACGACGAGGACGACGAGGACGACGACGAGGACGACGAGGACGACGACGAGGACGACGAGGACGACGACGAGGACGACGAGGACGACGACGAGGACGACGAGGACGACGAGGACGACGAGGACGACGACGAGGACGACGAGGACGACGACGAGGACGTCGAGGACGACGAGGACGACGAGGACGACGATGAGGACGACGAGGACGACGACGAGGACGACGAGGACGACGACGAGGACGACGACGAGGACGACGAGGACGACGACGAGGACGACGAGGACGACGACGAGGACGACGAGGACGACGACGAGGACGACGAGGACGACGACGAGGACGACGACGAGGACGTCGAGGACGACGACGAGGACGACGAGGACGACGAGGACGACGAGGACGACGAGGACGACGAGGACGACGAGGACGACGAGGACGACGAGGACGACGAGGACGACGAGGACGACGACGAGGACGACGAGGACGACGACGAGGACGACGAGGACGACGACGAGGACGACGACGACGAGGACGACGAGGACGACGACGAGGACGACGAGGACGACGACGAGGACGACGAGGACGACGACGAGGACGACAAGGACGACGACGAGGACGACGAGGACGACGACGAGGACGACGAGGACGACGAGGACGACGACGAGGACGACGAGGACGACGAGGACGACGACGAGGACGACGAGGACGACGAGGACGACGACGAGGACGACGAGGACGACGAGGACGAGGACGAGGACGACGACGAGGACGACGAGGACGACGAGGACGACGACGAGGACGACGAGGACGACGAGGACGACGACGAGGACGACGAGGACGACGACGAGGTCGACGAGGACGACGACGAAGACGACGACGAGGACGACGAGGACGACGACGAGGACGACGAGGACGACGACGAGGACGACGAGGACGACGACGAGGACGACGAGGACGACGAGGACGACGAGGACGACGAGGACGACGACGAGGACGACGAGGACGACGACGAGGACGACGAGGACGACGAGGACGACGACGAGGACGACGAGGACGACGAGGACGACGAGGACGACGACGAGGACGACGAGGACGACGAGGACGACGAGGACGACGACGAGGACGACGACGAGGACGACGAGGACGACGACGAGGACGACGAGGACGACGACGAGGACGACGAGGACGACGGCGAGGACGACGAGGACGACGACGAGGACGACAAGGACGACGACGAGGACGACGAGGACGACGACGAGGACGACGAGGACGACGAGGACGGCGACGAGGACGACGAGGACGACGAGGACGACGACGAGGACGACGAGGACGACGAGGACGACGACGAGGACGACGAGGACGACGAGGACGACGACGAGGACGACGACGAGGACGACGAGGACGACGAGGACGACGACGAGGACGACGAGGACGACGAGGACGACGACGAGGACGACGAGGACGACGACGAGGACGACGAGGACGACGACGAGGACGACGAGGACGACGAGGACGACGAGGACGACGAGGACGACGACTAGGACGACGACGAGGACGACGAGGACGACGACGAGGACGACGAGGACGACGACGAGGACGTCGAGGACGACGACGAGGACGTCGAGGACGACGAGGACGACGAGGACGACGAGGACGACGAGGACGACGACGAGGACGACGAGGACGACGACGAGGACGACGAGGACGACGACGAGGACGACGAGGACGACGACGAGGACGACGACGAGGACGACGAGGACGACGACGAGGACGACTTGGACGACGATGAGGACGACGAGGACGACGACGAGGACGACGAGGACGACGACGAGGACGACGAGGACGACGACGAGGACGACGAGGACGACGACGAGGACGACGAGGACGACGAGGACGACGAGGACGACGAGGACGAGGACGACGAGGACGACGACGAGGACGACGAGGACGACGACGAGGACGACGACGAGGACGACGAGGACGACGACGAGGACGACGAGGACGACGACGAGGACGACGAGGACGACGACGAGGACGACGAGGACGACGACGAGGACGACGAGGACGACGAGGACGACGAGGACGACGACGAGGACGACGAGGACGACGACGAGGACGTCGAGGACGACGAGGACGACGAGGACGACGATGAGGACGACGAGGACGACGACGAGGACGACGAGGACGACGACGAGGACGACGACGAGGACGACGAGGACGACGACGAGGACGACGAGGACGACGACGAGGACGACGAGGACGACGACGAGGACGACGAGGACGACGACGAGGACGACGACGAGGACGTCGAGGACGACGACGAGGACGACGAGGACGACGAGGACGACGAGGACGACGAGGACGACGAGGACGACGAGGACGACGAGGACGACGAGGACGACGAGGACGACGAGGACGACGACGAGGACGACGAGGACGACGACGAGGACGACGAGGGCGACGACGAGGACGACGACGACGAGGACGACGAGGACGACGACGAGGACGACGAGGACGACGACGAGGACGACGAGGACGACGACGAGGACGACAAGGACGACGACGAGGACGACGAGGACGACGACGAGGACGACGAGGACGACGAGGACGACGACGAGGACGACGAGGACGACGAGGACGACGACGAGGACGACGAGGACGACGACGAGGACGACGAGGACGACGAGGACGAGGACGAGGACGACGACGAGGACGACGAGGACGACGACGAGGACGACGAGGACGACGAGGACGACGACGAGGACGACGAGGACGACGACGAGGTCGACGAGGACGACGACGAAGACGACGACGAGGACGACGAGGACGACGACGAGGACGACGAGGACGACGACGAGGACGACGAGGACGACGACGAGGACGACGAGGACGACGAGGACGACGAGGACGACGAGGACGACGAGGACGACGACGAGGACGACGAGGACGACGACGAGGACGACGAGGACGACGAGGACGACGACGAGGACGACGAGGACGACGAGGACGACGACGAGGACGACGACGAGGACGACGAGGACGACGACGAGGACGACGAGGACGACGACGAGGACGACGAGGACGACGACGAAGACGACGACGAGGACGACGAGGACGACGACGAGGACGACGAGGACGACGACGAGGACGACGAGGACGACGACGAGGACGACGAGGACGTCGAGGACGACGACGAGGACGACGAGGACGACGAGGACGACGAGGACGACGACGAGGACGACGACGAGGACGACGAGGACGACGACGAGGACGACGAGGACGACGACGAGGACGACGAGGACGACGGCGAGGACGACGAGGACGACGACGAGGACGACAAGGACGACGACGAGGACGACGAGGACGACGACGAGGACGACGAGGACGACGAGGACGGCGACGAGGACGACGAGGACGACGAGGACGACGACGAGGACGACGAGGACGACGAGGACGACGACGAGGACGACGAGGACGACGAGGACGACGACGAGGACGACGACGAGGACGACGAGGACGACGAGGACGACGACGAGGACGACGAGGACGACGAGGACGACGACGAGGACGACGAGGACGACGACGAGGACGACGAGGACGACGACGAGGACGACGAGGACGACGAGGACGACGACGAGGACGACGACGAGGACGACGAGGACGACGACGAGGACGACGAGGACGACGACGAGGACGTCGAGGACGACGACGAGGACGTCGAGGACGACGAGGACGACGAGGACGACGAGGACGACGAGGACGACGACGAGGACGACGAGGACGACGACGAGGACGACGAGGACGACGACGAGGACGACGAGGACGACGACGAGGACGACGAGGACGACGACGAGGACGACGAGGACGACGACGAGGACGACTTGGACGACGACGAGGACGACTTGGACGACGACGAGGACGACTTGGACGACGAGGACGACGACGAGGACGACGAGGACGACGAGGACGACGACGAGGACGACGAGGACGACGACGAGGACGACGAGGACGACGAGGACGACGAGGACGACGAGGACGACGAGGACGACGAGGACGACGAGGACGACGACGAGGACGACGAGGACGACGACGAGGACGACGACGAGGACGACGAGGACGACGACGAGGACGACGAGGACGACGACGAAGACGACGAGGACGACGACGAGGACGACGAGGACGACGACGAGGACGACGAGGACGACTTGGACGACGATGAGGACGACTTGGACGACGACGAGGACGACGAGGACGACGACGAGGACGACGAGGACGACGACGAGGACGACGAGGACGACGAGGACGACGAGGACGAGGACGACGAGGACGACGACGAGGACGACGAGGACGACGACGAGGACGACGACGAGGACGACGAGGACGACGACGAGGACGACGAGGACGACGACGAGGACGACGAGGACGACGACGAGGACGACGAGGACGACGACGAGGACGACGAGGACGACGAGGACGACGAGGACGACGACGAGGACGACGAGGACGACGACGAGGACGTCGAGGACGACGAGGACGACGAGGACGACGATGAGGACGACGAGGACGACGACGAGGACGACGAGGACGACGACGAGGACGACGAGGACGACGACGAGGACGACGAGGACGACGACGAGGACGACGAGGACGACGAGGACGAGGACGACGAGGACGACGACGAGGACGACGAGGACGACGAGGACGACGAGGACGACGAGGACGACGAGGACGACGAGGACGACGAGGACGACGACGAGGACGACGAGGACGACGACGAGGACGACGACGAGGACGACGAGGACGACGACGAGGACGACGAGGACGACGACGAAGACGACGAGGACGACGACGAGGACGACGAGGACGACGACGAGGACGACGAGGACGACTTGGACGACGATGAGGACGACTTGGACGACGACGAGGACGACGAGGACGACGACGAGGACGACGAGGACGACGACGAGGACGACGAGGACGACGACGAGGACGACGAGGACGACGACGAGGACGACGAGGACGACGAGGACGACGAGGACGACGAGGACGAGGACGACGAGGACGACGACGAGGACGACGAGGACGACGACGAGGACGACGACGAGGACGACGAGGACGACGACGAGGACGACGAGGACGACGACGAGGACGACGAGGACGACGACGAGGACGACGAGGACGACGAGGACGACGAGGACGACGACGAGGACGACGAGGACGACGACGAGGACGTCGAGGACGACGAGGACGACGAGGACGACGATGAGGACGACGAGGACGACGACGAGGACGACGAGGACGACGACGAGGACGACGACGAGGACGACGAGGACGACGACGAGGACGACGAGGACGACGACGAGGACGACGAGGACGACGACGAGGACGACGAGGACGACGACGAGAACGACGAGGACGACGACGAGGACGACGACGAGGACGTCGAGGACGACGACGAGGACGACGACGAGGACGACAAGGACGACGACGAGGACGACGAGGACGACGACGAGGACGACGAGGACGACGAGGACGACGAGGACGACGAGGACGACGAGGACGACGACGAGGACGACGAGGACGACGACGAGGACGACGAGGACGACGACGAGGACGACGAGGACGACGACGAGGACGACGAGGACGACGACGAGGACGACGAGGACGACGACGAGGACGACGACGAGGACGACGACGAGGACGACGAGGACGTCGAGGACGACGACGAGGACGTCGAGGACGACGAGGACGACGAGGACGACGAGGACGACGAGGACGACGAGGACGACGACGAGGACGACGAGGACGACGACGAGGACGACGACGAGGACGACGAGGACGACGAGGACGACGACGAGGACGACGAGGACGACGACGAGGACGACGAGGACGACGACGAGGACGACGAGGACGACGACGAGGACGACGAGGACGACGACGAGGACGTCGAGGACGACGAGGACGACGAGGACGACGACGAGGACGTCGAGGACGACGAGGACGACGAGGACGACGAGGACGACGAGGACGACGACGAGGACGACGAGGACGACGAGGACGACGAGGACGACGAGGACGACGACGAGGACGACGAGGACGACGAGGACGAGGACGACGACGAGGACGACGAGGACGACGACGAGGACGACGAGGACGACGACGAGGACGACGAGGACGACGACGAAGACGACGAGGACGACGACGAGGACGACGAGGACGACGACGAGGACGACGAGGACGACTTGGACGACGACGAGGACGACTTGGACGACGACGAGGACGACGAGGACGACGACGAGGACGACGAGGACGACGACGAGGACGACGAGGACGACGACGAGGACGACGAGGACGACGACGAGGACGACGAGGACGACGAGGACGACGAGGACGACGAGGACGAGGACGACGAGGACGACGAGGACGAGGACGACGAGGACGACGACGAGGACGACGAGGACGACGAGGACGACGAGGACGACGAGGACGACGAGGACGACGAGGACGACGAGGACGACGAGGACGACGACGAGGACGACGAGGACGACGACGAGGACGACGACGAGGACGACGAGGACGACGACGAGGACGACGAGGACGACGACGAAGACGACGAGGACGACGACGAGGACGACGAGGACGACGACGAGGACGACGAGGACGACTTGGACGACGATGAGGACGACTTGGACGACGACGAGGACGACGAGGACGACGACGAGGACGACGAGGACGACGACGAGGACGACGAGGACGACGACGAGGACGACGAGGACGACGACGAGGACGACGAGGACGACGAGGACGACGAGGACGACGAGGACGAGGACGACGAGGACGACGACGAGGACGACGAGGACGACGACGAGGACGACGACGAGGACGACGAGGACGACGACGAGGACGACGAGGACGACGACGAGGACGACGAGGACGACGACGAGGACGACGAGGACGACGAGGACGACGAGGACGACGACGAGGACGACGAGGACGACGACGAGGACGTCGAGGACGACGAGGACGATGAGGACGACGATGAGGACGACGAGGACGACGACGAGGACGACGAGGACGACGACGAGGACGACGACGAGGACGACGAGGACGACGACGAGGACGACGAGGACGACGACGAGGACGACGAGGACGACGACGAGAACGACGAGGACGACGACGAGGACGACGACGAGGACGTCGAGGACGACGACGAGGACGACGAGGACGACGAGGACGACGAGGACGACGAGGACGACGAGGACGACGAGGACGACGAGGACGACGAGGACGACGAGGACGACGACGAGGACGACGAGGACGACGAGGACGACGAGGACGACGACGAGGACGACGAGGACGACGACGAGGACGACGAGGACGACGACGAGGACGACGAGGACGACGACGAAGACGACGAGGACGACGACGAGGACGACGAGGACGACGACGAGGACGACGAGGACGACTTGGACGACGACGAGGACGACTTGGACGACGACGAGGACGACGAGGACGACGACGAGGACGACGAGGACGACGACGAGGACGACGAGGACGACGACGAGGACGTCGAGGACGACGACGAGGACGACGAGGACGACGAGGACGACGAGGACGACGAGGACGACGAGGACGAGGACGACGAGGACGACGACGAGGACGACGAGGACGACGAGGACGACGAGGACGACGAGGACGACGAGGACGACGAGGACGACGAGGACGACGACGAGGACGACGAGGACGACGACGAGGACGACGACGAGGACGACGAGGACGACGACGAGGACGACGAGGACGACGACGAAGACGACGAGGACGACGACGAGGACGACGAGGACGACGACGAGGACGACGAGGACGACTTGGACGACGACGAGGACGACTTGGACGACGACGAGGACAACGAGGACGACGACGAGGACGACGAGGACGACGACGAGGACGACGAGGACGACGACGAGGACGACGAGGACGACGACGAGGACGACGAGGACGACGAGGACGACGAGGACGACGAGGACGAGGACGAGGACGACGAGGACGACGAGGACGACGAGGACGACGACGAGGACGACGAGGACGACGACGAGGACGTCGAGGACGACGAGGACGACGAGGACGACGATGAGGACGACGAGGACGACGACGAGGACGACGAGGACGACGACGAGGACGACGACGAGGACGACGAGGACGACGACGAGGACGACGAGGACGACGACGAGGACGACGAGGACGACGACGAGGACGACGACGAGGACGACGACGAGGACGACGAGGACGTCGAGGACGACGACGAGGACGTCGAGGACGACGAGGACGACGAGGACGACGAGGACGACGAGGACGACGAGGACGACGACGAGGACGACGAGGACGACGACGAGGACGACGACGAGGACGACGAGGACGACGAGGACGACGACGAGGACGACGAGGACGACGACGAGGACGACGAGGACGACGACGAGGACGACGAGGACGACGACGAGGACGACGAGGACGACGACGAGGACGTCGAGGACGACGAGGACGACGAGGACGACGACGAGGACGTCGAGGACGACGAGGACGACGAGGACGACGAGGACGACGAGGACGACGACGAGGACGACGAGGACGACGAGGACGACGAGGACGACGAGGACGACGACGAGGACGACGAGGACGACGAGGACGAGGACGACGACGAGGACGACGAGGACGACGACGAGGACGACGAGGACGACGACGAGGACGACGAGGACGACGACGAAGACGACGAGGACGACGACGAGGACGACGAGGACGACGACGAGGACGACGAGGACGACTTGGACGACGACGAGGACGACTTGGACGACGACGAGGACAACGAGGACGACGACGAGGACGACGAGGACGACGACGAGGACGACGAGGACGACGACGAGGACGACGAGGACGACGACGAGGACGACGAGGACGACGAGGACGACGAGGACGACGAGGACGAGGACGACGAGGACGACGAGGACGAGGACGACGAGGACGACGACGAGGACGACGAGGACGACGAGGACGACGAGGACGACGAGGACGACGAGGACGACGAGGACGACGAGGACGACGAGGACGACGAGGACGACGACGAGGACGACGAGGACGACGACGAGGACGACGACGAGGACGACGAGGACGACGACGAGGACGACGAGGACGACGACGAAGACGACGAGGACGACGACGAGGACGACGAGGACGACGACGAGGACGACGAGGACGACTTGGACGACGATGAGGACGACTTGGACGACGACGAGGACGACGAGGACGACGACGAGGACGACGAGGACGACGACGAGGACGACGAGGACGACGACGAGGACGACGAGGACGACGACGAGGACGACGAGGACGACGAGGACGACGAGGACGACGAGGACGACGAGGACGAGGACGACGAGGACGACGACGAGGACGACGAGGACGACGACGAGGACGACGACGAGGACGACGAGGACGACGACGAGGACGACGAGGACGACGACGAGGACGACGAGGACGACGACGAGGACGACGAGGACGACGACGAGGACGACGAGGACGACGAGGACGACGAGGACGACGACGAGGACGACGAGGACGACGACGAGGACGTCGAGGACGACGAGGACGACGAGGACGACGATGAGGACGACGAGGACGACGACGAGGACGACGAGGACGACGACGAGGACGACGACGAGGACGACGAGGACGACGACGAGGACGACGAGGACGACGACGAGGACGACGAGGACGACGACGAGAACGACGAGGACGACGACGAGGACGACGACGAGGACGTCGAGGACGACGACGAGGACGACGAGGACGACGAGGACGACGAGGACGACGAGGACGACGAGGACGACGAGGACGACGAGGACGACGAGGACGACGAGGACGACGAGGACGACGACGAGGACGACGAGGACGACGAGGACGAGGACGACGACGAGGACGACGAGGACGACGACGAGGACGACGAGGACGACGACGAGGACGACGAGGACGACGACGAAGACGACGAGGACGACGACGAGGACGACGAGGACGACGACGAGGACGACGAGGACGACTTGGACGACGACGAGGACGACTTGGACGACGACGAGGACGACGAGGACGACGACGAGGACGACGAGGACGACGACGAGGACGACGAGGACGACGACGAGGACGACGAGGACGACGACGAGGACGACGAGGACGACGAGGACGACGAGGACGACGAGGACGAGGACGACGAGGACGACGAGGACGAGGACGACGAGGACGACGACGAGGACGACGAGGACGACGACGAGGACGACGAGGACGACGAGGACGACGAGGACGACGAGGACGACGAGGACGACGAGGACGACGAGGACGACGACGAGGACGACGAGGACGACGACGAGGACGACGACGAGGACGACGAGGACGACGACGAGGACGACGACGAAGACGACGAGGACGACGACGAGGACGACGAGGACGACGACGAGGACGACTTGGACGACGATGAGGACGACTTGGACGACGACGAGGACGACGAGGACGACGACGAGGACGACGAGGACGACGACGAGGACGACGAGGACGACGACGAGGACGACGAGGACGACGAGGACGACGAGGACGACGAGGACGAGGACGACGAGGACGACGACGAGGACGACGAGGACGACGACGAGGACGACGACGAGGACGACGAGGACGACGACGAGGACGACGAGGACGACGACGAGGACGACGAGGACGACGACGAGGACGACGAGGACGACGACGAGGACGACGAGGACGACGAGGACGACGAGGACGACGACGAGGACGACGAGGACGACGACGAGGACGTCGAGGACGACGAGGACGACGAGGACGACGATGAGGACGACGAGGACGACGACGAGGACGACGAGGACGACGACGAGGACGACGACGAGGACGACGAGGACGACGACGAGGACGACGAGGACGACGACGAGGACGACGAGGACGACGACGAGGACGACGAGGACGACGACGAGGACGACGACGAGGACGACGAGGACGACGACGAGGACGACGAGGACGACGACGAGGACGACGAGGACGACGACGAGGACGACGAGGACGACGACGAGGACGACGACGAGGACGTCGAGGACGACGACGAGGACGACGAGGACGACGAGGACGACGAGGACGACGAGGACGACGAGGACGACGAGGACGACGAGGACGACGAGGACGACGACGAGGACGACGAGGACGACGACGAGGACGACGAGGACGACGACGAGGACGACGACGACGAGGACGACGAGGACGACGACGAGGACGACGAGGACGACGACGAGGACGACGAGGACGACGACGAGGACGACAAGGACGACGACGAGGACGACGAGGACGACGACGAGGACGACGAGGACGACGAGGACGACGACGAGGACGACGAGGACGACGAGGACGACGACGAGGACGACGAGGACGACGAGGACGACGACGAGGACGACGAGGACGACGAGGACGAGGACGAGGACGACGACGAGGACGACGAGGACGACGAGGACGACGACGAGGACGACGAGGACGACGAGGACGACGACGAGGACGACGAGGACGACGACGAGGTCGACGAGGACGACGACGAAGACGACGACGAGGACGACGAGGACGACGACGAGGACGACGAGGACGACGACGAGGACGACGAGGACGACGACGAGGACGACGAGGACGACGAGGACGACGAGGACGACGACGAGGACGACGAGGACGACGACGAGGACGACGAGGACGACGAGGACGACGACGAGGACGACGAGGACGACGAGGACGACGAGGACGACGACGAGGACGACGAGGACGACGAGGACGACGAGGACGACGACGAGGACGACGACGAGGACGACGAGGACGACGACGAGGACGACGAGGACGACGACGAGGACGACGAGGACGACGGCGAGGACGACGAGGACGACGACGAGGACGACAAGGACGACGACGAGGACGACGAGGACGACGACGAGGACGA
Organism: Andrena chrysosceles; assembly: GCA_963855975.1. Classification (NCBI taxonomy): domain Eukaryota; kingdom Metazoa; phylum Arthropoda; class Insecta; order Hymenoptera; family Andrenidae; genus Andrena; species Andrena chrysosceles. The sequence continues at coordinate 65,315,868 of OY979766.1, read as the reverse complement.
CGAGGACGACGAGGACGGCGACGAGGACGACGAGGACGACGAGGACGACGACGAGGACGACGAGGACGACGAGGACGACGACGAGGACGACGAGGACGACGAGGACGACGACGAGGACGACGACGAGGACGACGAGGACGACGAGGACGACGACGAGGACGACGAGGACGACGAGGACGACGACGAGGACGACGAGGACGACGACGAGGACGACGAGGACGACGACGAGGACGACGAGGACGACGAGGACGACGACGAGGACGACGACGAGGACGACGAGGACGACGACGAGGACGACGAGGACGACGACGAGGACGTCGAGGACGACGACGAGGACGTCGAGGACGACGAGGACGACGAGGACGACGAGGACGACGAGGACGACGACGAGGACGACGAGGACGACGACGAGGACGACGAGGACGACGACGAGGACGACGAGGACGACGACGAGGACGACGACGAGGACGACGAGGACGACGACGAGGACGACTTGGACGACGATGAGGACGACTTGGACGACGACGAGGACGACGAGGACGACGACGAGGACGACGAGGACGACGACGAGGACGACGAGGACGACGACGAGGACGACGAGGACGACGAGGACGACGAGGACGACGAGGACGACGAGGACGAGGACGACGAGGACGACGACGAGGACGACGAGGACGACGACGAGGACGACGACGAGGACGACGAGGACGACGACGAGGACGACGAGGACGACGACGAGGACGACGAGGACGACGACGAGGACGACGAGGACGACGACGAGGACGACGAGGACGACGAGGACGACGAGGACGACGACGAGGACGACGAGGACGACGACGAGGACGTCGAGGACGACGAGGACGACGAGGACGACGATGAGGACGACGAGGACGACGACGAGGACGACGAGGACGACGACGAGGACGACGACGAGGACGACGAGGACGACGACGAGGACGACGAGGACGACGACGAGGACGACGAGGACGACGACGAGGACGACGAGGACGACGACGAGGACGACGACGAGGACGTCGAGGACGACGACGAGGACGACGAGGACGACGAGGACGACGAGGACGACGAGGACGACGAGGACGACGAGGACGACGAGGACGACGAGGACGACGAGGACGACGAGGACGACGACGAGAACGACGAGGACGACGACGAGGACGACGAGGGCGACGACGAGGACGACGACGACGAGGACGACGAGGACGACGACGAGGACGACGAGGACGACGACGAGGACGACGAGGACGACGACGAGGACGACAAGGACGACGACGAGGACGACGAGGACGACGACGAGGACGACGAGGACGACGAGGACGACGACGAGGACGACGAGGACGACGAGGACGACGACGAGGACGACGAGGACGACGAGGACGACGACGAGGACGACGAGGACGACGAGGACGAGGACGAGGACGACGACGAGGACGACGAGGACGACGAGGACGACGACGAGGACGACGAGGACGACGAGGACGACGACGAGGACGACGAGGACGACGACGAGGTCGACGAGGACGACGACGAAGACGACGACGAGGACGACGAGGACGACGACGAGGACGACGAGGACGACGACGAGGACGACGAGGACGACGACGAGGACGACGAGGACGACGAGGACGACGAGGACGACGAGGACGACGAGGACGACGAGGACGACGACGAGGACGACGAGGACGACGACGAGGACGACGAGGACGACGAGGACGACGACGAGGACGACGAGGACGACGAGGACGACGACGAGGACGACGACGAGGACGACGAGGACGACGACGAGGACGACGAGGACGACGACGAGGACGACGAGGACGACGACGAAGACGACGACGAGGACGACGAGGACGACGACGAGGACGACGAGGACGACGACGAGGACGACGAGGACGACGACGAGGACGACGAGGACGTCGAGGACGACGACGAGGACGACGAGGACGACGAGGACGACGAGGACGACGACGAGGACGACGACGAGGACGACGAGGACGACGACGAGGACGACGAGGACGACGACGAGGACGACGAGGACGACGGCGAGGACGACGAGGACGACGACGAGGACGACAAGGACGACGACGAGGACGACGAGGACGACGACGAGGACGACGAGGACGACGAGGACGGCGACGAGGACGACGAGGACGACGAGGACGACGACGAGGACGACGAGGACGACGAGGACGACGACGAGGACGACGAGGACGACGAGGACGACGACGAGGACGACGACGAGGACGACGAGGACGACGAGGACGACGACGAGGACGACGAGGACGACGAGGACGACGACGAGGACGACGAGGACGACGACGAGGACGACGAGGACGACGACGAGGACGACGAGGACGACGAGGACGACGACGAGGACGACGACGAGGACGACGAGGACGACGACGAGGACGACGAGGACGACGACGAGGACGACGAGGACGACGACGAGAACGACGAGGACGACGACGAGGACGACGACGAGGACGTCGAGGACGACGACGAGGACGACGAGGACGACGAGGACGACGAGGACGACGAGGACGACGAGGACGACGAGGACGACGAGGACGACGAGGACGACGAGGACGACGAGGACGACGACGAGGACGACGAGGACGACGAGGACGAGGACGACGACGAGGACGACGAGGACGACGACGAGGACGACGAGGACGACGACGAGGACGACGAGGACGACGACGAAGACGACGAGGACGACGACGAGGACGACGAGGACGACGACGAGGACGACGAGGACACCTTGGACGACGACGAGGACGACTTGGACGACGACGAGGACGACGAGGACGACGACGAGGACGACGAGGACGACGACGAGGACGACGAGGACGACGACGAGGACGACGAGGACGACGACGAGGACGACGAGGACGACGAGGACGACGAGGACGACGAGGACGACGAGGACGACGAGGACGAGGACGACGAGGACGACGAGGACGAGGACGACGAGGACGACGACGAGGACGACGAGGACGACGAGGACGACGAGGACGACGAGGACGACGAGGACGACGAGGACGACGACGAGGACGACGAGGACGACGACGAGGACGACGACGAGGACGACGAGGACGACGACGAGGACGACGACGAAGACGACGAGGACGACGACGAGGACGACGAGGACGACGACGAGGACGACTTGGACGACGATGAGGACGACTTGGACGACGACGAGGACGACGAGGACGACGACGAGGACGACGAGGACGACGACGAGGACGACGAGGACGACGACGAGGACGACGAGGACGACGAGGACGACGAGGACGACGAGGACGACGAGGACGAGGACGACGAGGACGACGACGAGGACGACGAGGACGACGACGAGGACGACGACGAGGACGACGAGGACGACGACGAGGACGACGAGGACGACGACGAGGACGACGAGGACGACGACGAGGACGACGAGGACGACGACGAGGACGACGAGGACGACGAGGACGACGAGGACGACGACGAGGACGACGAGGACGACGACGAGGACGTCGAGGACGACGAGGACGACGAGGACGACGATGAGGACGACGAGGACGACGACGAGGACGACGAGGACGACGACGAGGACGACGACGAGGACGACGAGGACGACGACGAGGACGACGAGGACGACGACGAGGACGACGAGGACGACGACGAGGACGACGAGGACGACGACGAGGACGACGACGAGGACGACGAGGACGACGACGAGGACGACGAGGACGACGACGAGGACGACGAGGACGACGACGAGGACGTCGAGGACGACGACGAGGACGACGAGGACGACGAGGACGACGAGGACGACGAGGACGACGAGGACGACGAGGACGACGAGGACGACGAGGACGACGACGAGGACGACGAGGACGACGACGAGGACGACGAGGACGACGACGAGGACGACGACGACGAGGACGACGAGGACGACGACGAGGACGACGAGGACGACGACGAGGACGACGAGGACGACGACGAGGACGACAAGGACGACGACGAGGACGACGAGGACGACGACGAGGACGACGAGGACGACGAGGACGACGACGAGGACGACGAGGACGACGAGGACGACGACGAGGACGACGAGGACGACGAGGACGACGACGAGGACGACGAGGACGACGAGGACGAGGACGAGGACGACGACGAGGACGACGAGGACGACGAGGACGACGACGAGGACGACGAGGACGACGAGGACGACGACGAGGACGACGAGGACGACGACGAGGTCGACGAGGACGACGACGAAGACGACGACGAGGACGACGAGGACGACGACGAGGACGACGAGGACGACGACGAGGACGACGAGGACGACGACGAGGACGACGAGGACGACGAGGACGACGAGGACGACGAGGACGACGAGGACGACGAGGACGACGACGAGGACGACGAGGACGACGACGAGGACGACGAGGACGACGAGGACGGCGACGAGGACGACGAGGACGACGAGGACGACGAGGACGACGACGAGGACGACGAGGACGACGAGGACGACGAGGACGACGACGAGGACGACGACGAGGACGACGAGGACGACGACGAGGACGACGAGGACGACGACGAGGACGACGAGGACGACGGCGAGGACGACGAGGACGACGACGAGGACGACAAGGACGACGACGAGGACGACGAGGACGACGACGAGGACGACGAGGACGACGAGGACGGCGACGAGGACGACGAGGACGACGAGGACGACGACGAGGACGACGAGGACGACGAGGACGACGACGAGGACGACGAGGACGACGAGGACGACGACGAGGACGACGACGAGGACGACGAGGACGACGAGGACGACGACGAGGACGACGAGGACGACGAGGACGACGACGAGGACGACGAGGACGACGACGAGGACGACGAGGACGACGACGAGGACGACGAGGACGACGAGGACGACGACGAGGACGACGACGAGGACGACGAGGACGACGACGAGGACGACGAGGACGACGACGAGGACGTCGAGGACGACGACGAGGACGTCGAGGACGACGAGGACGACGAGGACGACGAGGACGACGAGGACGACGACGAGGACGACGAGGACGACGACGAGGACGACGAGGACGACGACGAGGACGACGAGGACGACGACGAGGACGACGACGAGGACGACGAGGACGACGACGAGGACGACTTGGACGACGATGAGGACGACTTGGACGACGACGAGGACGACGAGGACGACGACGAGGACGACGAGGACGACGACGAGGACGACGAGGACGACGACGAGGACGACGAGGACGACGAGGACGACGAGGACGACGAGGACGAGGACGACGAGGACGACGACGAGGACGACGAGGACGACGACGAGGACGACGACGAGGACGACGAGGACGACGACGAGGACGACGAGGACGACGACGAGGACGACGAGGACGACGACGAGGACGACGAGGACGACGACGAGGACGACGAGGACGACGAGGACGACGAGGACGACGACGAGGACGACGAGGACGACGACGAGGACGTCGAGGACGACGAGGACGACGAGGACGACGATGAGGACGACGAGGACGACGACGAGGACGACGAGGACGACGACGAGGACGACGACGAGGACGACGAGGACGACGACGAGGACGACGAGGACGACGACGAGGACGACGAGGACGACGACGAGGACGACGACGAGGACGTCGAGGACGACGACGAGGACGACGAGGACGACGAGGACGACGAGGACGACGAGGACGACGAGGACGACGAGGACGACGAGGACGACGAGGACGACGAGGACGACGAGGACGACGACGAGGACGACGAGGACGACGACGAGGACGACGAGGGCGACGACGAGGACGACGACGACGAGGACGACGAGGACGACGACGAGGACGACGAGGACGACGACGAGGACGACGAGGACGACGAGGACGACGACGAGGACGACAAGGACGACGACGAGGACGACGAGGACGACGACGAGGACGACGAGGACGACGAGGACGACGACGAGGACGACGAGGACGACGAGGACGACGACGAGGACGACGAGGACGACGAGGACGACGACGAGGACGACGAGGACGACGAGGACGAGGACGAGGACGACGACGAGGACGACGAGGACGACGAGGACGACGACGAGGACGACGAGGACGACGAGGACGACGACGAGGACGACGAGGACGACGACGAGGTCGACGAGGACGACGACGAAGACGACGACGAGGACGACGAGGACGACGACGAGGACGACGAGGACGACGACGAGGACGACGAGGACGACGACGAGGACGACGAGGACGACGAGGACGACGAGGACGACGAGGACGACGAGGACGACGAGGACGACGACGAGGACGACGAGGACGACGACGAGGACGACGAGGACGACGACGAGGACGACGAGGACGACGACGAGGACGACGAGGACGACGAGGACGACGACGAGGACGACGACGAGGACGACGAGGACGACGACGAGGACGACGACGAGGACGACGAGGACGACGACGAGGACGACGACCAGGACGACGAGGACGACGAGGACGACGACGAGGACGACGACGAGGACGACGAGGACGACGAGGACGACGAGGACGACGAGGACGACGACGAGGACGACGACGAGGACGACGAGGACGACGAGGACGACGAGGACGACGAGGACGACGACGAGGACGACGAGGACGACGACGAAGACGACGACGAGGACGACGACGAGGACGACGAGGACGACGACGAGGACGACGAGGACGACGACGAGGACGACGAGGACGACGACGAGGACGACGAGGACGACGAGGACGACGACGAGGACGACGAGGACGACGACGAGGGCGACGAGGACGACGACGAGGACGACGAGGACGACGACGAGGACGACGAGGACGACGACGAGGACGACGAGGACGACGAGGACGACGAGGACGACGAGGACGACGACCAGGACGACGAGGACGACGACGAGGACGACGAGGACGACGAGGACGACGACGAGGACGACGAGGACGACGACGAGGACGACGAGGACGACGAGGACGACGAGGACGACGAGGACGACGAGGACGACGAGGACGACGACGAGGACGACGAGGACGACGACGAGGACGACGAGGACGACGAGGACGACGACGAGGACGACGACGAGGACGACGAGGACCACGAGGACGACGACCAGGACGACGAGGACGACGACGAGGACGACGAGGACGACGAGGACGACGACGAGGACGACGAGGACGACGACGAGGACGACGAGGACGACGACGAGGACGACGACGAGGACGACGAGGACGACGACGAGGACGACGACGAGGACGACGAGGACGACGACGAGGACGAGGACGACGAGGACGACGAGGACGACGAGGACGACGACGAGGACGACGAGGACGACGACGAGGACGACGACGAGGACGACGAGGACGACGACGAGGACGACGAGGACGACGACGAGGACGACGAGGACGACGACGAGGACGACGAGGATGACGACGAGGACGACGAGGACGACGAGGACGACGACGAGGACGACGAGGACGACGAGGACGCCGACGAGGACGACGACGAGGACGACGAGGACGACGACGAGGACGACGAGGACGACGACGAGGACGACGAGGACGACGACGAGGACGACGAGGACGACGACGAGGACGACGAGGACGACGACGAGGACGACGACGAGGACGACGAGGACGACGAGGACGACGACGAGGACGACGAGGACGACGACGAGGACGTCGAGGACGACGAGGACGACGAGGACGACGATGAGGACGACGAGGACGACGACGAGGACGACGAGGACGACGACGAGGACGACGACGAGGACGACGAGGACGACGACGAGGACGACGAGGACGACGACGAGGACGACGAGGACGACGACGAGGACGACGACGAGGACGACGACGAGGACGACGAGGACGTCGAGGACGACGACGAGGACGTCGAGGACGACGAGGACGACGAGGACGACGAGGACGACGAGGACGACGAGGACGACGACGAGGACGACGAGGACGACGACGAGGACGACGACGAGGACGACGAGGACGACGAGGACGACGACGAGGACGACGAGGACGACGACGAGGACGACGAGGACGACGACGAGGACGACGAGGACGACGACGAGGACGACGAGGACGACGACGAGGACGTCGAGGACGACGAGGACGACGAGGACGACGACGAGGACGTCGAGGACGACGAGGACGACGAGGACGACGAGGACGACGAGGACGACGACGAGGACGACGAGGACGACGAGGACGACGAGGACGACGAGGACGACGACGAGGACGACGAGGACGACGAGGACGAGGACGACGACGAGGACGACGAGGACGACGACGAGGACGACGAGGACGACGACGAGGACGACGAGGACGACGACGAAGACGACGAGGACGACGACGAGGACGACGAGGACGACGACGAGGACGACGAGGACGACTTGGACGACGACGAGGACGACTTGGACGACGACGAGGACAACGAGGACGACGACGAGGACGACGAGGACGACGACGAGGACGACGAGGACGACGACGAGGACGACGAGGACGACGACGAGGACGACGAGGACGACGAGGACGACGAGGACGACGAGGACGAGGACGACGAGGACGACGAGGACGAGGACGACGAGGACGACGACGAGGACGACGAGGACGACGAGGACGACGAGGACGACGAGGACGACGAGGACGACGAGGACGACGAGGACGACGAGGACGACGAGGACGACGACGAGGACGACGAGGACGACGACGAGGACGACGACGAGGACGACGAGGACGACGACGAGGACGACGAGGACGACGACGAAGACGACGAGGACGACGACGAGGACGACGAGGACGACGACGAGGACGACGAGGACGACTTGGACGACGATGAGGACGACTTGGACGACGACGAGGACGACGAGGACGACGACGAGGACGACGAGGACGACGACGAGGACGACGAGGACGACGACGAGGACGACGAGGACGACGACGAGGACGACGAGGACGACGAGGACGACGAGGACGACGAGGACGACGAGGACGAGGACGACGAGGACGACGACGAGGACGACGAGGACGACGACGAGGACGACGACGAGGACGACGAGGACGACGACGAGGACGACGAGGACGACGACGAGGACGACGAGGACGACGACGAGGACGACGAGGACGACGACGAGGACGACGAGGACGACGAGGACGGCGACGAGGACGACGAGGACGACGACGAGGACGACGAGGACGACGACGAGGACGACGACGAGGACGACGACGAGGTCGACGAGGACGACGACGAAGACGACGACGAGGACGACGAGGACGACGACGAGGACGACGAGGACGACGACGAGGACGACGAGGACGACGACGAGGACGACGAGGACGACGAGGACGACGAGGACGACGAGGACGACGAGGACGACGAGGACGACGACGAGGACGACGAGGACGACGACGAGGACGACGAGGACGACGAGGACGGCGACGAGGACGACGAGGACGACGAGGACGACGAGGACGACGACGAGGACGACGAGGACGACGAGGACGACGAGGACGACGACGAGGACGACGACGAGGACGACGAGGACGACGACGAGGACGACGAGGACGACGACGAGGACGACGAGGACGACGGCGAGGACGACGAGGACGACGACGAGGACGACAAGGACGACGACGAGGACGACGAGGACGACGACGAGGACGACGAGGACGACGAGGACGGCGACGAGGACGACGAGGACGACGAGGACGACGACGAGGACGACGAGGACGACGAGGACGACGACGAGGACGACGAGGACGACGAGGACGACGACGAGGACGACGACGAGGACGACGAGGACGACGAGGACGACGACGAGGACGACGAGGACGACGAGGACGACGACGAGGACGACGAGGACGACGACGAGGACGACGAGGACGACGACGAGGACGACGAGGACGACGAGGACGACGACGAGGACGACGACGAGGACGACGAGGACGACGACGAGGACGACGAGGACGACGACGAGGACGTCGAGGACGACGACGAGGACGTCGAGGACGACGAGGACGACGAGGACGACGAGGACGACGAGGACGACGACGAGGACGACGAGGACGACGACGAGGACGACGAGGACGACGACGAGGACGACGAGGACGACGACGAGGACGACGACGAGGACGACGAGGACGACGACGAGGACGACTTGGACGACGATGAGGACGACTTGGACGACGACGAGGACGACGAGGACGACGACGAGGACGACGAGGACGACGACGAGGACGACGAGGACGACGACGAGGACGACGAGGACGACGAGGACGACGAGGACGACGAGGACGAGGACGACGAGGACGACGACGAGGACGACGAGGACGACGACGAGGACGACGACGAGGACGACGAGGACGACGACGAGGACGACGAGGACGACGACGAGGACGACGAGGACGACGACGAGGACGACGAGGACGACGACGAGGACGACGAGGACGACGAGGACGACGAGGACGACGACGAGGACGACGAGGACGACGACGAGGACGTCGAGGACGACGAGGACGACGAGGACGACGATGAGGACGACGAGGACGACGACGAGGACGACGAGGACGACGACGAGGACGACGACGAGGACGACGAGGACGACGACGAGGACGACGAGGACGACGACGAGGACGACGAGGACGACGACGAGGACGACGACGAGGACGTCGAGGACGACGACGAGGACGACGAGGACGACGAGGACGACGAGGACGACGAGGACGACGAGGACGACGAGGACGACGAGGACGACGAGGACGACGAGGACGACGAGGACGACGACGAGGACGACGAGGACGACGACGAGGACGACGAGGGCGACGACGAGGACGACGACGACGAGGACGACGAGGACGACGACGAGGACGACGAGGACGACGACGAGGACGACGAGGACGACGAGGACGACGACGAGGACGACAAGGACGACGACGAGGACGACGAGGACGACGACGAGGACGACGAGGACGACGAGGACGACGACGAGGACGACGAGGACGACGAGGACGACGACGAGGACGACGAGGACGACGAGGACGACGACGAGGACGACGAGGACGACGAGGACGAGGACGAGGACGACGACGAGGACGACGAGGACGACGAGGACGACGACGAGGACGACGAGGACGACGAGGACGACGACGAGGACGACGAGGACGACGACGAGGTCGACGAGGACGACGACGAAGACGACGACGAGGACGACGAGGACGACGACGAGGACGACGAGGACGACGACGAGGACGACGAGGACGACGACGAGGACGACGAGGACGACGAGGACGACGAGGACGACGAGGACGACGAGGACGACGAGGACGACGACGAGGACGACGAGGACGACGACGAGGACGACGAGGACGACGACGAGGACGACGAGGACGACGACGAGGACGACGAGGACGACGAGGACGACGACGAGGACGACGACGAGGACGACGAGGACGACGACGAGGACGACGACGAGGACGACGAGGACGACGACGAGGACGACGACCAGGACGACGAGGACGACGAGGACGACGACGAGGACGACGACGAGGACGACGAGGACGACGAGGACGACGAGGACGACGAGGACGACGACGAGGACGACGACGAGGACGACGAGGACGACGAGGACGACGAGGACGACGAGGACGACGACGAGGACGACGAGGACGACGACGAAGACGACGACGAGGACGACGACGAGGACGACGAGGACGACGACGAGGACGACGAGGACGACGACGAGGACGACGAGGACGACGACGAGGACGACGAGGACGACGAGGACGACGACGAGGACGACGAGGACGACGACGAGAGCGACGAGGACGACGACGAGGACGACGAGGACGACGACGAGGACGACGAGGACGACGACGAGGACGACGAGGACGACGAGGACGACGAGGACGACGAGGACGACGACCAGGACGACGAGGACGACGACGAGGACGACGAGGACGACGAGGACGACGACGAGGACGACGAGGACGACGACGAGGACGACGAGGACGACGAGGACGACGAGGACGACGAGGACGACGAGGACGACGAGGACGACGACGAGGACGACGAGGACGACGACGAGGACGACGAGGACGACGAGGACGACGACGAGGACGACGACGAGGACGACGAGGACCACGAGGACGACGACCAGGACGACGAGGACGACGACGAGGACGACGAGGACGACGAGGACGACGACGAGGACGACGAGGACGACGACGAGGACGACGAGGACGACGACGAGGACGACGACGAGGACGACGAGGACGACGACGAGGACGACGACGAGGACGACGAGGACGACGACGAGGACGAGGACGACGAGGACGACGAGGACGACGAGGACGACGACGAGGACGACGAGGACGACGACGAGGACGACGACGAGGACGACGAGGACGACGACGAGGACGACGAGGACGACGACGAGGACGACGAGGACGACGACGAGGACGACGAGGATGACGACGAGGACGACGAGGACGACGAGGACGACGACGAGGACGACGAGGACGACGAGGACGCCGACGAGGACGACGACGAGGACGACGAGGACGACGACGAGGACGACGAGGACGACGACGAGGACGACGAGGACGACGACGAGGACGACGAGGACGACGACGAGGACGACGAGGACGACGACGAGGACGACGACGAGGACGACGAGGACGACGAGGACGACGACGAGGACGACGAGGACGACGACGAGGACGTCGAGGACGACGAGGACGACGAGGACGACGATGAGGACGACGAGGACGACGACGAGGACGACGAGGACGACGACGAGGACGACGACGAGGACGACGAGGACGACGACGAGGACGACGAGGACGACGACGAGGACGACGAGGACGACGACGAGGACGACGACGAGGACGACGACGAGGACGACGAGGACGTCGAGGACGACGACGAGGACGTCGAGGACGACGAGGACGACGAGGACGACGAGGACGACGAGGACGACGAGGACGACGACGAGGACGACGAGGACGACGACGAGGACGACGACGAGGACGACGAGGACGACGAGGACGACGACGAGGACGACGAGGACGACGACGAGGACGACGAGGACGACGACGAGGACGACGAGGACGACGACGAGGACGACGAGGACGACGACGAGGACGTCGAGGACGACGAGGACGACGAGGACGACGACGAGGACGTCGAGGACGACGAGGACGACGAGGACGACGAGGACGACGAGGACGACGACGAGGACGACGAGGACGACGAGGACGACGAGGACGACGAGGACGACGACGAGGACGACGAGGACGACGAGGACGAGGACGACGACGAGGACGACGAGGACGACGACGAGGACGACGAGGACGACGACGAGGACGACGAGGACGACGACGAAGACGACGAGGACGACGACGAGGACGACGAGGACGACGACGAGGACGACGAGGACGACTTGGACGACGACGAGGACGACTTGGACGACGACGAGGACAACGAGGACGACGACGAGGACGACGAGGACGACGACGAGGACGACGAGGACGACGACGAGGACGACGAGGACGACGACGAGGACGACGAGGACGACGAGGACGACGAGGACGAGGACGACGAGGACGACGAGGACGAGGACGACGAGGACGACGACGAGGACGACGAGGACGACGAGGACGACGAGGACGACGAGGACGACGAGGACGACGAGGACGACGAGGACGACGAGGACGACGAGGACGACGACGAGGACGACGAGGACGACGACGAGGACGACGACGAGGACGACGAGGACGACGACGAGGACGACGAGGACGACGACGAAGACGACGAGGACGACGACGAGGACGACGAGGACGACGACGAGGACGACGAGGACGACTTGGACGACGATGAGGACGACTTGGACGACGACGAGGACGACGAGGACGACGACGAGGACGACGAGGACGACGACGAGGACGACGAGGACGACGACGAGGACGACGAGGACGACGACGAGGACGACGAGGACGACGAGGACGACGAGGACGACGAGGACGACGAGGACGAGGACGACGAGGACGACGACGAGGACGACGAGGACGACGACGAGGACGACGACGAGGACGACGAGGACGACGACGAGGACGACGAGGACGACGACGAGGACGACGAGGACGACGACGAGGACGACGAGGACGACGACGAGGACGACGAGGACGACGAGGACGACGAGGACGACGACGAGGACGACGAGGACGACGACGAGGACGTCGAGGACGACGAGGACGACGAGGACGACGATGAGGACGACGAGGACGACGACGAGGACGACGAGGACGACGACGAGGACGACGACGAGGACGACGAGGACGACGACGAGGACGACGAGGACGACGACGAGGACGACGAGGACGACGACGAGAACGACGAGGACGACGACGAGGACGACGACGAGGACGTCGAGGACGACGACGAGGACGACGAGGACGACGAGGACGACGAGGACGACGAGGACGACGAGGACGACGAGGACGACGAGGACGACGAGGACGACGAGGACGACGAGGACGACGACGAGGACGACGAGGACGACGAGGACGAGGACGACGACGAGGACGACGAGGACGACGACGAGGACGACGAGGACGACGACGAGGACGACGAGGACGACGACGAAGACGACGACGAGGACGACGAGGACGACGACGAAGACGACGAGGACGACGACGAGGACGACGAGGACGACGACGAGGACGACGAGGACGACTTGGACGACGACGAGGACGACTTGGACGACGACGAGGACGACGAGGACGACGACGAGGACGACGAGGACGACGACGAGGACGACGAGGACGACGACGAGGACGACGAGGACGACGACGAGGACGACGAGGACGACGACGAGGACGACGAGGACGACGAGGACGACGAGGACGACGAGGACGAGGACGACGAGGACGACGAGGACGAGGACGACGAGGACGACGACGAGGACGACGAGGACGACGACGAGGACGACGAGGACGACGAGGACGACGAGGACGACGAGGACGACGAGGACGACGAGGACGACGAGGACGACGACGAGGACGACGAGGACGACGACGAGGACGACGACGAGGACGACGAGGACGACGACGAGG
The DNA here is from genome assembly GCA_963855975.1 of Andrena chrysosceles. Classification (NCBI taxonomy): domain Eukaryota; kingdom Metazoa; phylum Arthropoda; class Insecta; order Hymenoptera; family Andrenidae; genus Andrena; species Andrena chrysosceles. The sequence continues at coordinate 65,300,677 of OY979766.1, read as the reverse complement.
ACGACGACGAAGACGACGAGGACGACGACGAGGACGACGAGGTAGACGACGAGGACGACTTGGACGACGATGAGGACGACTTGGACGACGACGAGGACGACGAGGACGACGACGAGGACGACGAGGACGACGACGAGGACGACGAGGACGACGACGAGGACGACGAGGACGACGAGGACGACGAGGACGACGAGGACGAGGACGACGAGGACGACGACGAGGACGACGAGGACGACGACGAGGACGACGACGAGGACGACGAGGACGACGACGAGGACGACGAGGACGACGACGAGGACGACGAGGACGACGACGAGGACGACGAGGACGACGACGAGGACGACGAGGACGACGAGGACGACGAGGACGACGACGAGGACGACGAGGACGACGACGAGGACGTCGAGGACGACGAGGACGACGAGGACGACGATGAGGACGACGAGGACGACGACGAGGACGACGAGGACGACGACGAGGACGACGACGAGGACGACGAGGACGACGACGAGGACGACGAGGACGACGACGAGGACGACGAGGACGACGACGAGGACGACGAGGACGACGACGAGGACGACGACGAGGACGACGAGGACGACGACGAGGACGACGAGGACGACGACGAGGACGACGAGGACGACGACGAGGACGACGAGGACGACGACGAGGACGACGACGAGGACGTCGAGGACGACGACGAGGACGACGAGGACGACGAGGACGACGAGGACGACGAGGACGACGAGGACGACGAGGACGACGAGGACGACGAGGACGACGACGAGGACGACGAGGACGACGACGAGGACGACGAGGACGACGACGAGGACGACGACGACGAGGACGACGAGGACGACGACGAGGACGACGAGGACGACGACGAGGACGACGAGGACGACGACGAGGACGACAAGGACGACGACGAGGACGACGAGGACGACGACGAGGACGACGAGGACGACGAGGACGACGACGAGGACGACGAGGACGACGAGGACGACGACGAGGACGACGAGGACGACGAGGACGACGACGAGGACGACGAGGACGACGAGGACGAGGACGAGGACGACGACGAGGACGACGAGGACGACGAGGACGACGACGAGGACGACGAGGACGACGAGGACGACGACGAGGACGACGAGGACGACGACGAGGTCGACGAGGACGACGACGAAGACGACGACGAGGACGACGAGGACGACGACGAGGACGACGAGGACGACGACGAGGACGACGAGGACGACGACGAGGACGACGAGGACGACGAGGACGACGAGGACGACGAGGACGACGAGGACGACGAGGACGACGACGAGGACGACGAGGACGACGACGAGGACGACGAGGACGACGAGGACGACGACGAGGACGACGAGGACGACGAGGACGACGAGGACGACGACGAGGACGACGAGGACGACGAGGACGACGAGGACGACGACGAGGACGACGACGAGGACGACGAGGACGACGACGAGGACGACGAGGACGACGACGAGGACGACGAGGACGACGGCGAGGACGACGAGGACGACGACGAGGACGACAAGGACGACGACGAGGACGACGAGGACGACGACGAGGACGACGAGGACGACGAGGACGGCGACGAGGACGACGAGGACGACGAGGACGACGACGAGGACGACGAGGACGACGAGGACGACGACGAGGACGACGAGGACGACGAGGACGACGAGGACGACGAGGACGACGACGAGGACGACGACGAGGACGACGAGGACGACGAGGACGACGACGAGGACGACGAGGACGACGAGGACGACGACGAGGACGACGAGGACGACGACGAGGACGACGAGGACGACGACGAGGACGACGAGGACGACGAGGACGACGACGAGGACGACGACGAGGACGACGAGGACGACGACGAGGACGACGAGGACGACGACGAGGACGTCGAGGACGACGACGAGGACGTCGAGGACGACGAGGACGACGAGGACGACGAGGACGACGAGGACGACGACGAGGACGACGAGGACGACGACGAGGACGACGAGGACGACGACGAGGACGACGAGGACGACGACGAGGACGACGACGAGGACGACGAGGACGACGACGAGGACGACTTGGACGACGATGAGGACGACTTGGACGACGACGAGGACGACGAGGACGACGACGAGGACGACGAGGACGACGACGAGGACGACGAGGACGACGACGAGGACGACGAGGACGACGAGGACGACGAGGACGACGAGGACGACGAGGACGAGGACGACGAGGACGACGACGAGGACGACGAGGACGACGACGAGGACGACGACGAGGACGACGAGGACGACGACGAGGACGACGAGGACGACGACGAGGACGACGAGGACGACGACGAGGACGACGAGGACGACGACGAGGACGACGAGGACGACGAGGACGACGAGGACGACGACGAGGACGACGAGGACGACGACGAGGACGTCGAGGACGACGAGGACGACGAGGACGACGATGAGGACGACGAGGACGACGACGAGGACGACGAGGACGACGACGAGGACGACGACGAGGACGACGAGGACGACGACGAGGACGACGAGGACGACGACGAGGACGACGAGGACGACGACGAGGACGACGAGGACGACGACGAGGACGACGACGAGGACGTCGAGGACGACGACGAGGACGACGAGGACGACGAGGACGACGAGGACGACGAGGACGACGAGGACGACGAGGACGACGAGGACGACGAGGACGACGAGGACGACGACGAGAACGACGAGGACGACGACGAGGACGACGAGGGCGACGACGAGGACGACGACGACGAGGACGACGAGGACGACGACGAGGACGACGAGGACGACGACGAGGACGACGAGGACGACGACGAGGACGACAAGGACGACGACGAGGACGACGAGGACGACGACGAGGACGACGAGGACGACGAGGACGACGACGAGGACGACGAGGACGACGAGGACGACGACGAGGACGACGAGGACGACGAGGACGACGACGAGGACGACGAGGACGACGAGGACGAGGACGAGGACGACGACGAGGACGACGAGGACGACGAGGACGACGACGAGGACGACGAGGACGACGAGGACGACGACGAGGACGACGAGGACGACGACGAGGTCGACGAGGACGACGACGAAGACGACGACGAGGACGACGAGGACGACGACGAGGACGACGAGGACGACGACGAGGACGACGAGGACGACGACGAGGACGACGAGGACGACGAGGACGACGAGGACGACGAGGACGACGAGGACGACGAGGACGACGACGAGGACGACGAGGACGACGACGAGGACGACGAGGACGACGAGGACGACGACGAGGACGACGAGGACGACGAGGACGACGACGAGGACGACGACGAGGACGACGAGGACGACGACGAGGACGACGAGGACGACGACGAGGACGACGAGGACGACGACGAAGACGACGACGAGGACGACGAGGACGACGACGAGGACGACGAGGACGACGACGAGGACGACGAGGACGACGACGAGGACGACGAGGACGTCGAGGACGACGACGAGGACGACGAGGACGACGAGGACGACGAGGACGACGACGAGGACGACGACGAGGACGACGAGGACGACGACGAGGACGACGAGGACGACGACGAGGACGACGAGGACGACGGCGAGGACGACGAGGACGACGACGAGGACGACAAGGACGACGACGAGGACGACGAGGACGACGACGAGGACGACGAGGACGACGAGGACGGCGACGAGGACGACGAGGACGACGAGGACGACGACGAGGACGACGAGGACGACGAGGACGACGACGAGGACGACGAGGACGACGAGGACGACGACGAGGACGACGACGAGGACGACGAGGACGACGAGGACGACGACGAGGACGACGAGGACGACGAGGACGACGACGAGGACGACGAGGACGACGACGAGGACGACGAGGACGACGACGAGGACGACGAGGACGACGAGGACGACGACGAGGACGACGACGAGGACGACGAGGACGACGACGAGGACGACGAGGACGACGACGAGGACGACGAGGACGACGACGAGAACGACGAGGACGACGACGAGGACGACGACGAGGACGTCGAGGACGACGACGAGGACGACGAGGACGACGAGGACGACGAGGACGACGAGGACGACGAGGACGACGAGGACGACGAGGACGACGAGGACGACGAGGACGACGACGAGGACGACGAGGACGACGAGGACGAGGACGACGACGAGGACGACGAGGACGACGACGAGGACGACGAGGACGACGACGAGGACGACGAGGACGACGACGAAGACGACGAGGACGACGACGAGGACGACGAGGACGACTTGGACGACGACGAGGACGACTTGGACGACGACGAGGACGACGAGGACGACGACGAGGACGACGAGGACGACGACGAGGACGACGAGGACGACGACGAGGACGACGAGGACGACGACGAGGACGACGAGGACGACGAGGACGACGAGGACGACGAGGACGACGAGGACGACGAGGACGAGGACGACGAGGACGACGAGGACGAGGACGACGAGGACGACGACGAGGACGACGAGGACGACGAGGACGACGAGGACGACGAGGACGACGAGGACGACGAGGACGACGACGAGGACGACGAGGACGACGACGAGGACGACGACGAGGACGACGAGGACGACGACGAGGACGACGACGAAGACGACGAGGACGACGACGAGGACGACGAGGACGGCGACGAGGACGACTTGGACGACGATGAGGACGACTTGGACGACGACGAGGACGACGAGGACGACGACGAGGACGACGAGGACGACGACGAGGACGACGAGGACGACGACGAGGACGACGAGGACGACGAGGACGACGAGGACGACGAGGACGAGGACGACGAGGACGACGACGAGGACGACGAGGACGACGACGAGGACGACGACGAGGACGACGAGGACGACGACGAGGACGACGAGGACGACGACGAGGACGACGAGGACGACGACGAGGACGACGAGGACGACGACGAGGACGACGAGGACGACGAGGACGACGAGGACGACGACGAGGACGACGAGGACGACGACGAGGACGTCGAGGACGACGAGGACGACGAGGACGACGATGAGGACGACGAGGACGACGACGAGGACGACGAGGACGACGACGAGGACGACGACGAGGACGACGAGGACGACGACGAGGACGACGAGGACGACGACGAGGACGACGAGGACGACGACGAGGACGACGAGGACGACGACGAGGACGACGACGAGGACGACGAGGACGACGACGAGGACGACGAGGACGACGACGAGGACGACGAGGACGACGACGAGGACGTCGAGGACGACGACGAGGACGACGAGGACGACGAGGACGACGAGGACGACGAGGACGACGAGGACGACGAGGACGACGAGGACGACGAGGACGACGACGAGGACGACGAGGACGACGACGAGGACGACGAGGACGACGACGAGGACGACGACGACGAGGACGACGAGGACGACGACGAGGACGACGAGGACGACGACGAGGACGACGAGGACGACGACGAGGACGACAAGGACGACGACGAGGACGACGAGGACGACGACGAGGACGACGAGGACGACGAGGACGACGACGAGGACGACGAGGACGACGAGGACGACGACGAGGACGACGAGGACGACGAGGACGACGACGAGGACGACGAGGACGACGAGGACGAGGACGAGGACGACGACGAGGACGACGAGGACGACGAGGACGACGACGAGGACGACGAGGACGACGAGGACGACGACGAGGACGACGAGGACGACGACGAGGTCGACGAGGACGACGACGAAGACGACGACGAGGACGACGAGGACGACGACGAGGACGACGAGGACGACGACGAGGACGACGAGGACGACGACGAGGACGACGAGGACGACGAGGACGACGAGGACGACGAGGACGACGAGGACGACGAGGACGACGACGAGGACGACGAGGACGACGACGAGGACGACGAGGACGACGAGGACGGCGACGAGGACGACGAGGACGACGAGGACGACGAGGACGACGACGAGGACGACGAGGACGACGAGGACGACGAGGACGACGACGAGGACGACGACGAGGACGACGAGGACGACGACGAGGACGACGAGGACGACGACGAGGACGACGAGGACGACGGCGAGGACGACGAGGACGACGACGAGGACGACAAGGACGACGACGAGGACGACGAGGACGACGACGAGGACGACGAGGACGACGAGGACGGCGACGAGGACGACGAGGACGACGAGGACGACGACGAGGACGACGAGGACGACGAGGACGACGACGAGGACGACGAGGACGACGAGGACGACGACGAGGACGACGACGAGGACGACGAGGACGACGAGGACGACGACGAGGACGACGAGGACGACGAGGACGACGACGAGGACGACGAGGACGACGACGAGGACGACGAGGACGACGACGAGGACGACGAGGACGACGAGGACGACGACGAGGACGACGACGAGGACGACGAGGACGACGACGAGGACGACGAGGACGACGACGAGGACGTCGAGGACGACGACGAGGACGTCGAGGACGACGAGGACGACGAGGACGACGAGGACGACGAGGACGACGACGAGGACGACGAGGACGACGACGAGGACGACGACGAGGACGACGAGGACGACGACGAGGACGACGAGGACGACGACGAGGACGACGAGGACGACGACGAGGACGACGAGGACGACGACGAGGACGACGAGGACGACGACGAGGACGACTTGGACGACGATGAGGACGACTTGGACGACGACGAGGACGACGAGGACGACGACGAGGACGACGAGGACGACGACGAGGACGACGAGGACGACGACGAGGACGACGAGGACGACGAGGACGACGAGGACGACGAGGACGAGGACGACGAGGACGACGACGAGGACGACGAGGACGACGACGAGGACGACGACGAGGACGACGAGGACGACGACGAGGACGACGAGGACGACGACGAGGACGACGAGGACGACGACGAGGACGACGAGGACGACGAGGACGACGAGGACGACGACGAGGACGACGAGGACGACGACGAGGACGTCGAGGACGACGAGGACGACGAGGACGACGATGAGGACGACGAGGACGACGACGAGGACGACGAGGACGACGACGAGGACGACGACGAGGACGACGAGGACGACGACGAGGACGACGAGGACGACGACGAGGACGACGAGGACGACGACGAGGACGACGAGGACGACGACGAGGACGACGACGAGGACGTCGAGGACGACGACGAGGACGACGAGGACGACGAGGACGACGAGGACGACGAGGACGACGAGGACGACGAGGACGACGAGGACGACGAGGACGACGAGGACGACGAGGACGACGACGAGGACGACGAGGACGACGACGAGGACGACGAGGGCGACGACGAGGACGACGACGACGAGGACGACGAGGACGACGACGAGGACGACGAGGACGACGACGAGGACGACGAGGACGACGAGGACGACGACGAGGACGACAAGGACGACGACGAGGACGACGAGGACGACGACGAGGACGACGAGGACGACGAGGACGACGACGAGGACGACGAGGACGACGAGGACGACGACGAGGACGACGAGGACGACGAGGACGACGACGAGGACGACGAGGACGACGAGGACGAGGACGAGGACGACGACGAGGACGACGAGGACGACGAGGACGACGACGAGGACGACGAGGACGACGAGGACGACGACGAGGACGACGAGGACGACGACGAGGTCGACGAGGACGACGACGAAGACGACGACGAGGACGACGAGGACGACGACGAGGACGACGAGGACGACGACGAGGACGACGAGGACGACGACGAGGACGACGAGGACGACGAGGACGACGAGGACGACGAGGACGACGAGGACGACGAGGACGACGACGAGGACGACGAGGACGACGACGAGGACGACGAGGACGACGACGAGGACGACGAGGACGACGACGAGGACGACGAGGACGACGAGGACGACGACGAGGACGACGACGAGGACGACGAGGACGACGACGAGGACGACGACGAGGACGACGAGGACGACGACGAGGACGACGACCAGGACGACGAGGACGACGAGGACGACGACGACGAGGACGACGAGGACGACGAGGACGACGAGGACGACGAGGACGACGACGAGGACGACGACGAGGACGACGAGGACGACGAGGACGACGAGGACGACGAGGACGACGACGAGGACGACGAGGACGACGACGAAGACGACGACGAGGACGACGACGAGGACGACGAGGACGACGACGAGGACGACGAGGACGACGACGAGGACGACGAGGACGACGACGAGGACGACGAGGACGACGAGGACGACGACGAGGACGACGAGGACGACGACGAGGGCGACGAGGACGACGACGAGGACGACGAGGACGACGACGAGGACGACGAGGACGACGACGAGGACGACGAGGACGACGAGGACGACGAGGACGACGAGGACGACGACCAGGACGACGAGGACGACGACGAGGACGACGAGGACGACGAGGACGACGACGAGGACGACGAGGACGACGACGAGGACGACGAGGACGACGAGGACGACGAGGACGACGAGGACGACGAGGACGACGAGGACGACGACGAGGACGACGAGGACGACGACGAGGACGACGAGGACGACGAGGACGACGACGAGGACGACGACGAGGACGACGAGGACCACGAGGACGACGACCAGGACGACGAGGACGACGACGAGGACGACGAGGACGACGAGGACGACGACGAGGACGACGAGGACGACGACGAGGACGACGAGGACGACGACGAGGACGACGACGAGGACGACGAGGACGACGACGAGGACGACGACGAGGACGACGAGGACGACGACGAGGACGAGGACGACGAGGACGACGAGGACGACGAGGACGACGACGAGGACGACGAGGACGACGACGAGGACGACGACGAGGACGACGAGGACGACGACGAGGACGACGAGGACGACGACGAGGACGACGAGGACGACGACGAGGACGACGAGGATGACGACGAGGACGACGAGGACGACGAGGACGACGACGAGGACGACGAGGACGACGAGGACGCCGACGAGGACGACGACGAGGACGACGAGGACGACGACGAGGACGACGAGGACGACGACGAGGACGACGAGGACGACGACGAGGACGACGAGGACGACGACGAGGACGACGAGGACGACGACGAGGACGACGACGAGGACGACGAGGACGACGAGGACGACGACGAGGACGACGAGGACGACGACGAGGACGACGAGGACGACGACGAGGACGACGAGGACGACGACGAGGACGACGAGGACGACGAGGACGACGACGAGGACGACGACGAGGACGACGAGGACGACGACGAGGACGACGACGAGGACGACGAGGACGACGACGAGGACGACGACCAGGACGACGAGGACGACGAGGACGACGAGGACGACGACGAGGACGACGAGGACGACGACGAGGACGACGAGGACGACGAGGACGACGACGAGGACGACGACGAGGACGACGAGGACGACGACGAGGACGACGACGAGGACGACGAGGACGACGACCAGGACGACGAGGACGACGAGGACGACGACGAGGACGACGACGAGGACGACGAGGACGACGAGGACGACGACGAGGACGACGACGAGGACGACGAGGACGACGAGGACGACGAGGACGACGACGAGGACGACGAGGACGACGACGAGGACGACGACGAGGACGACGACGAGGACGACGAGGACGACGACGAGGACGACGAGGACGACGACGAGGACGACGAGGACGACGACGAGGACGACGAGGATGACGACGAGGACGACGAGGACGACGACGAGGACGACGAGGACGACGAGGACGACGACGAGGACGACGAGGACGACGAGGACGCCGACGAGGACGACGACGAGGACGACGAGGACGACGACGAGGACGACGAGGACGACGACGAGGACGACGAGGACGACGACGAGGACGACGAGGACGACGAGGAGGACGACGAGGACGACGACGAGGACGACGACGACGACGACGAGGACGACGACGAGGACGACGAGGACGACGAGGACGACGACGAGGACGACGAGGACGACGACGAGGACGACGAGGACGACGACGAGGACGACGAGGACGACGACGAGGACGACGAGGACGACGACGAGGACGACGAGGACGACGACGAGGACGACGAGGACGACGAGGAAGACGACGAGGACGACGACGAGGACGACGAGGACGACGAGGACGACGAGGACGACGACGAGGACGACGAGGACGACGACGAGGACGACGAGGACGACGAGGACGACGACGAGGACGACGACGAGGACGACGAGGACGACGACGAGGACGACGACGAGGACGACGAGGACGAAGACGAGGACGACGACCA
>OY979766.1:65280116-65289994 GCA_963855975.1 Andrena chrysosceles | reverse complement strand
GGACGACGAGGACGACGACGAGGACGACGAGGACGACGAGGACGACGACGACGGACGACGAGGACGACGACGAGGACGACGAGGACGACGACGAGGACGACGAGGACGACGACGAGGACGACGAGGACGACGACGAGGACGACGAGGACGACGACGAGGACGACGAGGACGACGACGAGGACGACGAGGACGACGAGGACGACGAGGACGACGACGAGGACGACGAGGACGACGACGAGGACGACGAGGACGACGACGAGGACGACGAGGACGACGACGAGGACGACGAGGACGACGAGGACGACGACGAGGACGACGAGGACGACGACGAGGACGACGAGGACGACGACGAGGACGACGACGAGGACGACGAGGACGACGACGAGGACGACGCGGACGACGAGGACGACGAGGACGACGAGGACGACGAGGACGACGAGGACGACGACGAGGACGACGAGGACGACGACGAGGACGACGAGGACGACGACGAGGACGACGAGGACGACGACGAGGACGACGAGGACGACGAGGACGACGACGAGGACGACGAGGACGACGACGAGGACGACGAGGACGACGACGAGGACGACGAGGACGACGACGAGGACGACGAGGACGACGACGAGGACGACGAGGACGACGACGAGGACGACGAGGACGACGACGAGGACGACGAGGACGACGACGAGGACGACGACGAGGACGACGACGAGGACGACGAGGACGACGACGAGGACGACGAGGACGACGACGAGGACGACGAGGACGACGAGGACGACGAGGACGACGAGGACGACGAGGACGACGACAGGACGACGAGGACGACGACGAGGACGACGAGGACGACGAGGACGACGACGAGGACGACGAGGACGACGACGAGGACGACGAGGACGACGAGGACGACGAGGACGACGAGGACGACGAGGACGACGAGGACGACGACGAGGACGACGAGGACGACGACGAGGACGACGAGGACGACGAGGACGACGAGGACGACGACGAGGACGACGAGGACGACGAGGACGACGACGAGGACGACGAGGACGACGACGAGGACGACGAGGACGACGACGAGGACGACGAGGACGACGACGAGGACGACGAGGACGACGACGAGGACGACGAGGACGACGACGAGGACGACGAGGACGACGACGAGGACGACGAGGACGACGACGACGAGGACGACGAGGACGACGAGGACGACGAGGACGACGAGGACGACGACGAGGACGACGAGGACGACGACGAGGACGACGAGGACGACGACGAGGACGACGAGGACGACGACGAGGACGACGAGGACGACGACGAGGACGACGAGACGACGACGAGGACGACGAGGACGACGACGAGGACGACGTGGACGACGACGAGGACGACTTGGACGACGACGAGGACGACTTGGACGACGAGGACGACGACGAGGACGACGAGGACGACGAGGACGACGACGAGGACGACGAGGACGACGACGAGGACGACGAGGACGACGACGAGGACGACGAGGACGACGACGAGGACGACGAGGACGACGACGAGGACGACGAGGACGACGACGAGGACGACGAGGACGACGACGAGGACGACGAGGACGACGAGGACGACGAGGACGACGACGAGGACGACGAGGACGACGACGAGGACGACGAGGACGACGACGAGGACGACGAGGACGACGACGAGGACGACGAGGACGACGAGGACGACGACGAGGACGACGAGGACGACGACGAGGACGACGAGGACGACGACGAGGACGACGACGAGGACGACGAGGACGACGACGAGGACGACGAGGACGACGAGGACGACGAGGACGACGAGGACGACGAGGACGACGAGGACGACGAGGACGACGAGGACGACGACGAGGACGCGAGGACGACGACGAGGACGACGAGGACGACGACGAGGACGACGAGGACGACGAGGACGACGACGAGGACGACGAGGACGACGACGAGGACGACGAGGACGACGACGAGGACGACGACGAGGACGACGACGAGGACGACGAGGACGACGACGAGGACGACGAGGACGACGACGAGGACGACGAGGACGACGACGAGGACGACGAGGACGACGACGAGGACGACGAGGACGACGACGAGGACGACGAGGACGACGACGAGGACGACGAGGACGACGACGAGGACGACGAGGACGACGAGGACGACGAGGACGACGAGGACGACGAGGACGACGACAGGACGACGAGGACGACGACGAGGACGACGAGGACGACGAGGACGACGACGAGGACGACGAGGACGACGACGAGGACGACGACGACGACGAGGACGACGAGGACGACGAGGACGACGAGGACGACGAGGACGACGACGAGGACGACGAGGACGACGACGAGGACGACGAGGACGACGAGGACGACGACGAGGACGACGACGAGGACGACGAGGACGACGAGGACGACGACGGACGACGAGGACGACGACGAGGACGACGAGGACGACGAGGACGACGACGAGGACGACGAGGACGACGACGAGGACGACGAGGACGACGACGAGGACGACGACGAGGACGACGAGGACGACGACGAGGACGACGAGGACGACGACGAGGACGACGAGGACGACGACGAGGACGAGGACGACGAGGACGACGAGGACGACGAGGACGACGAGGACGACGACGAGGACGACGAGGACGACGAGGACGACGACGAGGACGACGAGGACGACGACGAGGACGACGAGGACGACGACGAGGACGACGAGGACGACGACGAGGACGACGAGGACGACGAGGACGACGACGAGGACGACGAGGACGACGACGAGGACGACGAGGACGACGACGAGGACGACGAGGACGACGACGAGGACGACGAGGACGACGACGAGGACGACGAGGACGACGACGAGGACGACGAGGACGACGACGAGGACGACGAGGACGACGAGGACGACCGAGGACGACGACGAGGACGACGAGGACGACGAGGACGACGACGAGGACGACGAGGACGACGACGAGGACGACGAGGACGACGACGAGGACGACGAGGACGACGACGAGGACGACGAGGACGACGACGAGGACGACGAGGACGACGACGAGGACGACGAGGACGACGACGAGGACGACGACGAGGACGACGAGGACGACGAGGACGACGACGAGGACGACGAGGACGACGACGAGGACGACGAGGACGACGACGACGAGGACGACGACGAGGACGACGACGAGGACGACGACGACGACGAGACGACGAGGACGACGACGAGGACGACGACGAGGACGACGACGAGGACGACGACGAGGACGACGACGAGACGACGACGAGGACGACGACGAGGACGACGACGAGGACGACGACGAGGACGACGACGAGGACGACGACGAGGACGACGACGAGGACGACGACGAGGACGACGACGAGGACGACGAGGACGACGACGAGGACGACGAGGACGACGAGGACGACGACGAGGACGACGAGGACGACGACGAGGACGACGAGGACGACGAGGACGACGAGGACGACGAGGACGACGAGGACGACGAGGACGACGACGGACGACGAGGACGACGAGGACGACGACGAGGACGACGACGAGGACGACGAGGACGACGAGGACGACGAGGACGACGAGGACGACGACGAGGACGACGAGGACGACGAGGACGACGACGAGGACGACGAGGACGACGACGAGGACGACGAGGACGACGACGAGGACGACGACGAGGACGACGAGGACGACGACGAGGACGACGAGGACGACGACGAGGACGACGAGGACGACGACGAGGACGACGAGGACGACGAGGACGACGAGGACGACGAGGACGACGACGAGGACGACGAGGACGACGAGGACGACGACGAGGACGACGACGAGGACGACGAGGACGACGACGAGGACGACGAGGACGACGACGAGGACGACGAGGACGACGACGAGGACGACGAGGACGACGACGAGGACGACGAGGACGACGACGAGGACGACGACGAGGACGACGAGGACGACGAGGACGACGACGAGGACGACGAGGACGACGACGAGGACGACGAGGACGACGACGAGACGACGACGAGGACGACGACGAGGACGACGAGGACGACGAGGACGACGACGAGGACGACGAGGACGACGACGAGGACGACGACGAGGACGACGAGGACGACGACGAGGACGACGACGAGGACGACGAGGACGACGAGGACGACGAGGACGACGACGAGGACGACGAGGACGACGACGAGGACGACGAGGACGACGAGGACGACGACGAGGACGACGACGAGGACGACGAGGACGACGACGAGGACGACGACGAGGACGACGAGGACGACGACGAGGACGACGACGAGGACGACGAGGACGACGAGGACGACGACGAGGACGACGACGAGGACGACGAGGACGACGAGGACGACGACGAGGACGACGACGAGGACGACGAGGACGACGAGGACGACGAGGACGACGACGAGGACGACGAGGACGACGACGAGGACGACGACGAGGACGACGACGAGGACGACGAGGACGACGACGAGGACGACGAGGACGACGACGAGGACGACGAGGACGACGACGAGGACGACGAGGACGACGACGAGGACGACGAGGACGACGACGAGGACGACGAGGACGACGAGGACGACGACGAGGACGACGAGGACGACGAGGACGACGAGGACGCCGACGAGGACGACGACGAGGACGACGAGGACGACGACGAGGACGACGAGGACGACGACGAGGACGACGAGGACGACGACGAGGACGACGAGGACGACGACGAGGACGACGAGGACGACGACGAGGACGACGACGACGACGACGAGGACGACGACGAGGACGACGAGGACGACGAGGACGACGACGAGGACGACGAGGACGACGACGAGGACGACGAGGACGACGACGAGGACGACGAGGACGACGACGAGGACGACGAGGACGACGACGAGGACGACGAGGACGACGACGAGGACGACGAGGACGACGAGGACGACGACGAGGACGACGACGAGGACGACGAGGACGACGAGGACGACGACGAGGACGACGAGGACGACGACGAGGACGACGAGGACGACGAGGACGACGACGAGGACGACGACGAGGACGACGAGGACGACGACGAGGACGACGACGAGGACGACGAGGACGACGACGAGGACGACGACGAGGACGACGAGGACGACGAGGACGACGACGAGGACGACGACGAGGACGACGAGGACGACGAGGACGACGAGGACGACGAGGACGACGACGAGGACGACGACGAGGACGACGAGGACGACGAGGACGACGAGGACGACGAGGACGACGACGAGGACGACGAGGACGACGACGAGACGACGACGAGGACGACGACGAGGACGACGAGGACGACGACGAGGACGACGAGGACGACGACGAGGACGACGAGGACGACGACGAGGACGACGAGGACGACGAGGACGACGACGAGGACGACGAGGACGACGAGGACGACGACGAGGACGACGAGGACGACGAGGACGACGAGGACGACGACGAGGACGACGAGGACGACGACGAGGACGACGAGGACGACGACGAGGACGACGAGGACGACGACGAGGACGACGAGGACGACGACGAGGACGACGAGACGACGACGAGGACGACGAGGACGACGACGAGGACGACGACGAGGACGACGAGGACGACGACGAGGACGACGAGGACGACGACGAGGACGACGAGGACGACGACGAGGACGACGAGGACGACGACGAGGACGACGAGGACGACGACGAGGACGACGAGGACGACGAGGACGACGACGAGGACGACGACGAGGACGACGAGGACGACGAGGACGACGAGGACGACGACGAGGACGACGAGGACGACGAGGACGACGACGAGGACGACGAGGACGACGACGAGGACGACGAGGACGACGACGAGGACGACGACGAGGACGACGAGGACGACGAGGACGACGACGAGGACGACGAGGACGACGAGGACGACGAGGACGACGAGGACGACGAGGACGACGAGGACGACGAGGACGACGAGGACGACGACGACGACGACGACGAGGACGACGACGAGGACGACGAGGACGACGACGAGGACGACGAGGACGACGACGACGACGAGGACGACGAGGACGACGAGGACGACGAGGACGACGACGAGGACGACGAGGACGACGAGGACGACGAGGACGACGAGGACGACGAGGACGACGACGAGGACGACGAGGACGACGAGGACGACGACGACGACGACGACGACGAGGACGACGAGGACGACGACGACGACGAGGACGACGAGGACGACGAGGACGACGAGGACGACGAGGACGACGACGAGGACGACGAGGACGACGAGACGACGACGACGACGACGAGGACGACGAGGACGACGAGGACGACGAGGACGACGAGGACGACGACGAGGACGACGAGGACGACGACGAGGACGACGACGAGGACGACGAGGACGACGAGGACGACGAGGACGACGAGGACGACGAGGACGACGAGGACGACGAGGACGACGACGAGGACGACGAGGACGACGAGGACGACGAGGACGACGAGGACGACGAGGACGACGAGGACGACGAGGACGACGAGGACGACGACGAGGACGACGAGGACGACGACGACGACGACGAGGACGACGAGGACGACGACGACGACGACGAGGACGACGAGGACGACGACGACGGACGACGACGAGGACGACGAGGACGACGAGGACGACGACGACGACGAGGACGACGAGGACGACGAGGACGACGAGGACGACGACGAGGACGACGAGGACGACGACGAGGACGACGAGGACGACGACGAGGA
Source organism: Andrena chrysosceles (assembly GCA_963855975.1). NCBI lineage: Eukaryota > Metazoa > Arthropoda > Insecta > Hymenoptera > Andrenidae > Andrena > Andrena chrysosceles. The sequence continues at coordinate 65,283,147 of OY979766.1, read as the reverse complement.
CGACGAGGACGACGACGAGGACGACGAGGACGACGACGAGGACGACGAGGACGACGACGAGGACGACGAGGACGACGACGAGGACGACGAGGACGACGACGAGGACGACGAGGACGACGAGGACGACGAGGACGACGAGGACGACGACGAGGACGACGACGACGACGACGAGGACGACGAGGACGACGACGACGACGACGAGGACGACGAGGACGACGAGGACGACGACGAGGACGACGAGGACGACGAGGACGACGACGAGGACGACGACGAGGACGACGAGGACGACGACGAGGACGACGAGGACGACGACGGACGACGAGGACGACGAGGACGACGAGGACGACGAGGACGACGACGAGGACGACGAGGACGACGAGGACGACGAGGACGACGAGGACGACGAGGACGACGAGGACGACGAGGACGACGAGGACGACGAGGACGACGACGGACGACGAGGACGACGAGGACGACGAGGACGACGACGACGAGACGACGAGGACGACGAGGACGACGACGAGGACGACGACGAGGACGACGAGGACGACGACGAGGACGACGAGGACGACGACGACGACGAGGACGACGAGGACGACGAGGACGACGACGACGACGAGGACGACGAGGACGACGAGGACGACGAGGACGACGAGGACGACGAGGACGACGAGGACGACGAGGACGAGGACGACGACGAGGACGAGGACGACGACGAGGACGACGACGAGGACGACGACGAGGACGAGACGACGAGGACGACGACGAGGACGACGACGAGGACGACGACGAGGACGACGACGAGGACGACGACGAGGACGACGACGAGGACGACGACGAGGACGACGACGAGGACGACGACGAGGACGACGACGAGGACGACGACGAGGACGACGACGAGGACGACGACGAGGACGACGACGAGGACGACGACGAGGACGACGACGAGGACGACGACGAGGACGACGACGAGACGACGACGAGGACGACGACGAGGACGACGAGGACGACGACGAGGACGACGACGAGGACGACGACGAGGACGACGAGGACGACGACGACGACGAGGACGACGAGGACGACGAGGACGACGAGGACGACGAGGACGACGAGGACGACGAGGACGACGACGAGGACGACGAGGACGACGAGGACGACGACGAGGACGACGACGAGGACGACGAGGACGACGACGAGGACGACGACGACGAGGACGACGACGAGGACGACGAGACGACGACGAGGACGACGAGGACGACGACGAGGACGACGAGGACGACGAGGACGACGACGAGGACGACGAGGACGACGACGAGGACGACGAGGACGACGAGGACGACGAGGACGACGACGAGGACGACGAGGACGACGACGAGGACGACGAGGACGACGACGAGGACGACGAGGACGACGACGAGGACGACGAGGACGACGAGGACGACGACGAGGACGACGACGAGGACGACGAGGACGACGACGAGGACGACGAGGACGACGAGGACGACGAGGACGACGACGAGGACGACGAGGACGACGAGGACGACGAGGACGACGAGGACGACGACGGGGACGACGAGGACGGCGAGGACGACGAGGACGACGACGAGGACGACGAGGACGACGACGAGGACGACGAGGACGACGACGAGGACGACGAGGACGACGACGAGGACGACGACGAGGACGACGAGGACGACGACGAGGACGGCGAGGACGACGACGAGGACGACGACGAGGACGACGACGAGGACGACGACGAGGACGACGACGAGGACGACGAGGACGACGACGAGGACGACGAGGACGACGAGGACGACGACGAGGACGACGAGGACGACGACGAGGACGACGAGGACGACGACGAGGACGACGAGGACGACGACGAGGACGACGAGGACGACGACGAGGACGACGAGGACGACGAGGACGACGAGGACGACGACGAGGACGACGAAGACGACGAGGACGACGAGGACGACGACGAGGACGACGAGGACGACGACGAGGACGACGAGGACGACGACGAGGACGACGAGGACGACGACGAGGACGACGAGGACGACGACGAGGACGACGAGGACGACGACGAGGACGACGAGGACGACGAGGACGACGAGGACGACGAGGACGAGGACGACGAGGACGACGAGGACGAGGACGACGAGGACGACGACGAGGACGACGAGGACGACGAGGACGACGAGGACGACGAGGACGACGAGGACGACGAGGACGACGACGAGGACGACGACGAGGACGACGAGGACGACGACGAGGACGACGAGGACGACGACGAAGACGACGAGGACGACGACGAGGACGACGAGGACGACGACGAGGACGACTTGGACGACGATGAGGACGACTTGGACGACGACGAGGACGACGAGGACGACGACGAGGACGACGAGGACGACGACGAGGACGACGAGGACGACGACGAGGACGACGAGGACGACGACGAGGACGACGAGGACGACGAGGACGACGAGGACGACGAGGACGAGGACGACGAGGACGACGACGAGGACGACGAGGACGACGACGAGGACGACGACGAGGACGACGAGGACGACGACGAGGACGACGAGGACGACGACGAGGACGACGAGGACGACGACGAGGACGACGAGGACGACGACGAGGACGACGAGGACGACGAGGACGACGAGGACGACGACGAGGACGACGAGGACGACGACGAGGACGTCGAGGACGACGAGGACGACGAGGACGACGATGAGGACGACGAGGACGACGACGAGGACGACGAGGACGACGACGAGGACGACGACGAGGACGACGAGGACGACGACGAGGACGACGAGGACAACGAGGACGACGACGAGGACGACGAGGACGACGACGAGGACGACGACGAGGACGTCGAGGACGACGACGAGGACGACGAGGACGACGAGGACGACGAGGACGACGAGGACGACGAGGACGACGAGGACGACGAGGACGACGAGGACGACGAGGACGACGAGGACGACGACGAGGACGACGAGGACGACGACGAGGACGA
>OY979766.1:65040116-65265116 GCA_963855975.1 Andrena chrysosceles | reverse complement strand
AGGAAACCGCGCTCGATTTCCTGGAAGGAAGAGAGTCCCCCTTCCATCGATCGCAAGTTGATGGAAGGGGCAGTGATCGACGCTCCACATGAGTCAGCTGGGCCGTTGCCATTGCCTAATTACCGGTGGGCCTAGAAGATGGCGCAAGAATGCAGAATTTCTTGGACATTCTCCCCGGCATTCATCGCCCGATGAATAATTTAGCTGGCGTTTTGGGCGCGGACATGGCATAGGCCGATGGTGCAGCAGTTGCGCAGCTGGGCTCATGTGGAGGCGTCGGTCAATCCGGCGGAGTTGAAGCAGCTTGTCTCGAGGCAGCAACTGAACGCGAGGCGCGGTATTCATGCTCGCAATCCAGCACGCGGTTGTGAACGAAGCGAGTAATGCACTCGTTTAGCGACGCGAAAGCCCGCATTTATTCGCCCAAAGCAGGGAGGGCGAATAAAGGTTTTAGCGGTCCTAGCCCAAGCAGATAGGGCTAAATTCTGCGATAACTAATTAAGCGCGTTCGCGGTCTAGCAGCGACGACGAACGAACCCGTTTAGCCAACGGCGAATAGCACAAGGCAAAATGTCAGCGGTCCTAGCCCAAGCAAGTAGGGCTAGTTTTAGCGATAAACAAGCTAAAGCGTGTTCGCGGTCTAGCAGCGACGTCGAACGAGCGAGTTTACACTAGCCGCGTAACATTAGCGTAAGCGCGGTACCAGCATTACTCGTCCAAAGCAAATAGGGCGAGTCCCTTAAGCGAGTTCGCGTTTATTTGCTCACAGTATGGAAGGCGAATCAAGCGTTTAGCGTTCCTAGCCCAAAGCAGATAGGGCGCGGTTTAGCGATAAACTAGTTGAAGCGTGTTCGCGGTCTAGCAAGCGACGGCGAACGAACTAGTTTAGCCAAGCAGAGAGGGCAAGTCTCTCAAGCAAGGCTGTGATCTTGTACGCGATCGCGAACAACAGTGAGCAAATATGACGACGAGACAGAGACTTTCAACGTGTTCGTGGATAAACATATGAACGCGTGAAGGCTATCTTAGTCAGCTGTGCCTCGAGGTGGCGGTCAAGTGGATAGCGGGGAGAAGCCCCATCCCTTTTGTTTATTTTGTTCGAATAAAGTGCAAGCAAGTGCGGTAATACACTTTTATCTCGCGGCAGTAAGGGCTCACGAGCAGCAATGTACATTTATCTCGCGGCAGCAAACGCGCGCGAGCAGTAGCAGTCCTAGCCCAAAGCAGGTAGGGCCAGGTTTAACGATAAACTAGTTAAAACGTGTTCGCGGTCTAGCGAGCGACGGCGAACGAGTTAGTTTAGACTTTAGCGACGCGAAAGCCCGCGTTTATTCGCCCAAAGCAGGGAGGGCGAATCAAGCGTTTAGCGGTCCTAGCCCAAGCAGATCGGACTAGGCTTTGCGATAACCTACCAAGAGCGTTCGCGGTCCAGCAAGCGACAGCGAACGAATTATCCCAGACAAGCCGAGGGGCGAGTCCCTCAAGTGATTTCGCGATGTAGCACACGATCGCGAATAGCGCAATGCAAAATGTCAGCGATCCTAGCCCAAAGCAGGTAGGGCTAGGTTTAGCGATAAACTAGCTAAAGCTTGTTCGCGGTCTAGCAGCGACGTTGAACGAGCTAGTTTAGACAAGCAGAGGGCGAGTCCCTCAAGCGAGTTCGCGATCTAACACGCAATCACGAATAGCGCAACGCAAAATGTCAGCGGTCCTAGCCCAAAGCAGGTAGGGCTAGGTTTAGCGATAAACTAGCTAAAGCTTGTTCGCGGTCTAGCAGCGACGTTGAACGAGCTAGTTTAGACAAGCCGCGTAACATTAGCGTAGGCGCGTTACCAGTTTCACTCGTCCAAAGCAAGTAGGGCGAGTCACTAAGCGAATTCGCGATTTAGCACGTGATCGCGAATAGCAAAAAACGCAAGATGTACAATAAGTGATTCCGAGACAGATACTTTAAGCGCATTCTCGGATGAACAAGCTGATCGCGAGTGCGCTATGGTTGTCAGCTGTGTCTCGTGTAACGGTGCTGTTGATAATTGGGAAAGACCACAGCGACTGTCCTTGCGAATAAGCTATTGTTCCCAGAAAATGTATAGAAACGCGAAACCCTAACTGCTTCAATTATTGCCTACAGAAAATATCCAGTCCTTTTACAGTAATATTAGACGTGGAGGAACTGGCCGTGCAATTGTCTAGTAAAGTTTTATACTCAATTATATAGCTTCGGAGAATTATTTGACGGAGCACAGCGCCCGCACAAGTCCCAGGCTATTAGGGTCGTTAAACCACTTCAGAGTCCCGATTGTTGGATAAGTTGGAGATGCTAGCTGCTCCGTTGAAGCCCAACGCCAGCACCAGGAACACGTTTGCGAGGACCAGACGGCATCCCGCGTAGCTCACCAAAATGTGGAAAATGCCTGGCATGAAGTGGTAGAACTCCGTGGCACCTTTCCGAAGAACAGCAACAGAGATGATCTGGCTGCGCCTCAGCGTGTCACCGGCCCAGCCGAAGATGAATCCGAAGAACATCCCGTCGGCCCAAGTCCGACTCACATACAAGCCACCCTTCGTCAGCTGGAATCTTAGTGTGTTCGCCCGGTACAGCATCATCGTGTTTTGCAAGAAGAACACGAGGAAGAGAGTGCCAAAGTGGTAGAACAGCAGGTTGATGAACGGCACCGCCAACATCGGCATCTGTAGACGGCACATATAGTTCGTCCAACACGTCGTGAACATCGTCAGTCAGATGATCACTCGCGTCGGTATCCATCGTGGGAAAATCCTCCTGTAGATTCGAGTGCAGCACTGCCTGTAGTATATTCTGGGAGATCGACGTTGTAGCATATCGAAAATCCGTTTATTCAGGCCCTTGTGACTCTCCACGACTCCGAGGTGATGACTTTCAAGCAACGCATCCATTGTCCTCAGATATTCAAACGCGCACAAGATTCGGCCGTTAAGGTCGCGCTGACTCGTTATGATGTGCCTCATCGTTTGCAGGTGGAGGTCACGCGCGACGGTTACACGGCACTAGTTAACGGTCGTGAACTGTTTTCACAAGCGCCGATCCGGCTCGAAGGACCAAAAATGTTAGAAAGTTTATTAGAGGATCGGCGCAAGAAACTAAAGTTTATTAAGGAGCACTAAGACACTTATATTTACAGCGTTCACGAACTAAAATACACTTATAAGTCATATTCTGTACAAAGGTCACACAGTTAAATTAACAGTTATTTTACACAACACGTTGACTAGTTATTACACTAAACAAGCAACACTTATAAACTAGTATTAAGCTCAAGCATAGCGATTATTAGCTGGCGAAGCAAAGTCGCGAAGCGTAGAGATTCGAAGCAATTTCGAATAAAGCGCAAGCAAGGTGCGAGAGAGCGAAAAGTGCGTAGTGTAATTAAAGCGTGTTTACTGAAGCAAAGTCGCGAACAGAGTCCAAGATCCAGGAAACCGCGCTCGATTTCCTGGAAGGAAGAGAGTCCCCCTTCCATCGATCGCAAGTTGATGGAAGGGGCAGTGATCGACGCTCCACATGAGTCAGCTGGGCCGTTGCCATTGCCTAATTACCGGTGGGCCTAGAAGATGGCGCAAGAATGCAGAATTTCTTGAACACACACTATACATTAAACTGTCGGTGTCGGTGTATAGAACCTTACAATGATCACCGAACTTCGCACGCATATATGAATAATGAAATTCGTACAAGCATTCTTTCGATACGTCCAGTACACTCATCCCCACGTATATCGACTTGTCTAACTTCACTTTAAGTTTTCGCATTTCGATTGCAACGAGTTGTTCCGAAAAGATCGTACGACTATGAAAGTTAGGCTTCGCGATCAGCGCTTCCGCACCGTAACGACCGTCCCACCGCATAACCAGTCTCACGTCCACACGATTCCGCACATTTTCCATTGTTTTCCCGTACACCGCGTTATTCATTAACTTGTATAGAGTCTTTTGAAATTCGCTCGTGGCGCGTGTCCTCAAATCGGTATTTAATTGAATGTAATCACGCAACCAATGTGATTGATCAAATCGCAACACTCGATGAATTTTCTTCACGCGTAATCCGTATCGCACGCACTGTTTCAGGTAGCGATAGTGGATGACGTATCGCTCCTTATCGTCGAGCGTGGCAAGTAGCTTGGTCTGTTTACCATGTGGCGCGTGCTCACGCACCGGGCAGAATGGAAGGTCCGCGTGCGCGTTGTGCATCTCCTTGAGATATTCGATGTCGACCTCCAACAGGTATCCCTCGGGTCCATCATCGTTGGGCAAGGATGACACGTCGAGCGCGGCCACTGTCGCATCGTCCAACCATTGAAACCCTCTGTGTGGCATAGCCTGCGACATCGCCCATCCATACAAGTTGTTGACGTCAAAGTACATTAGATACGTTGACGGCATCGATTTGTCGTACTTCGCTGTGGGCTGGTACTTATTATTGGCACGCGCAAACCTGTGCGAGCACTGGCTCAGACCGCCGCGTATGCCACGCTCCACGAACAGTAGCATATCCACGTCCGTCAAAAGTTCTAATTGTACATCGGTGTACTTAAGCATCGCGTCCCACGTGAAACTTGGTAATGTATAATAATGCGCGGGATCCAGATCGTAACTCAAAATACAGTCAGTGCGGAAACCCTCGAAAACGTCTGCGAGTAACATCACATCTGTTTTCAAATACAAATCATTGTAATCGCCTAATGTCTTTATGGGAAAAGTATTCTACACGTTCACGGCATGCGCGTAATCAAGTTCCGACGCGGTGCTATCGTTCAACCGGTTATAGAAAGCTTCGCCGGACGGTAAACACGTTTCGTTCAGCTTGGTGTATGACGTTACGTAGTCGTATAGGAAGATGCCCTTCCTGGTCAGGAGATCGAATTGATAGTCCGGCGTGTCTTTAAACTGGTGTCGTAGAATCACAAGCCGTTCCTTGCCAAGGTCCGAAGCGAGTTTCTCCAGACTCGCGGTCAAAAACTTCAGCGAATCGATGAATCTAAACTTCAGCCCCCTCTTCCAATCGTTTTTCTTGGAGTCGATTCCCTTGACGTGTTTAGTGAACGATATATACCGTTCCTTCGTCACCGGCAGCAGGTTGATCTGTCCCTCGAACGCGGACGCCAACTTCTTAATTATGAAATGAGCGTCATAGCCTGACAGATTATGAAATACAACCGGTATCTTGTACGATCGCTGAAACAGTAAGTTACAAGACACGTGGGCCGCGCCTCGGTACTCGCCCGTTGAGTGACAATGGTCGCGCACTTTTATGTTCGTGTCGACGAAGGGTTGTCCGTACACGTGGCACACGATCGCACTGTTATGACTATGCAACTGTTGATTCGTTAGCGTTTTCATTTCTTTCGCGTTTCGCAACCACGAATACGCAGTGTCAGCAAAGTCACGAAGTTCCTGCACGAACGACGTCCTCCAGCATGCACTCGAAGTCCGCGCAGACGATGAATGGTGCTCGTTCTTTATTTTTGAAATTTTTGAATCGCAACCATTTATCCTTCGCGGACGGCAATTCGATGGTGCACTCGTTCATGTGTTGGCAGTCCACGTCGTGTTGGTTTAATCGCTCGATCGTATAGAAGTAATTCAGACATCTACACCGATAACAACATCAACAATAAAACATATGAATGAATAATAGAGCGATCAAAATATTCCGCATTTTACTCACCTTTCGCAAACGAATACTCGACCATTGTGGCTGCCGAGCTGCTTCGAAATCAACCTCGATAGGCTGCGAATGCAGGTGAAGTGATAACGATTAGTGCCCTCGTTATCCTGCACAAGTAATAGGTTTGCATGTCTCTCACGTTTATCCTTGGTTAAACGCAGCGGTGCACAGCTTCCGTCGGACCACGTGTACACGTTCACCGACACGTTGTTCAAACTCTCGACCTTTGCCAGCTGATTCAACGTCACGGGAAGAGTTATATCGTCCGTGCAATGCACCGTCCCGTAAGGTGGGTATGATCCATACCTATTCCCATGCGTAGCAGCAGGATACAAACTGGCGACGACCGACCATAGGAAGCATGCATTGTCCCCGCTCTTTACATTCACCACCGCTTTTTTCAGGACCACGGCCTGCGGAAGCTTTACGTCGATATCACAACCGGCTCGAAGCGGATTATACTTATTAATATTTACTAAAATGTTTAGCACTGCCCTTAGGGTCCATCCACTGTCACGATCTTGAAACTCATCGAGTGCCATTAGCGTGGGAGCGATCACGCACTTCGAGTACCACTCGCGCACGTTCGAATCTAATAACAGTAAGTGATTTCGCGTATTGAAACTTTTCATGTCCATATTCGCACCTAACATAAACTCCGCGTTAAGATCGTATTCACAGATACGCCATTATGTGCTAATTATTCTAGTACTAATTATTCCAGCTTATAGTATACTTTTATGACTCATACTTTTATGATTCGCACCGCGAATTGTCTCTGCCTCTTCTGTGGCATGCATGCTCTTTGAATTTGTCATGCACGTCATTTCAATTTGCCACGTATTCTATAACCCTTGTGCGGTAAAAATACACGTCTTGACCGTCACCATCACTGATGTGATATATTTTTACACATTGGCATGTACGTGTACGTGAATCAGTATAAAATGACGTGGGTCAGTCCTGTGGACTTCATTACACCACGTACGCTCGAGTGCTAACAAGTATCGTTCACGTCATTTTTTCCGCTGATGAGAATCATACGTCGTGCATATCAAAATGTACAAACGCAGCTTAAACGAATCATCCTGCACATCCGACAACGATGGTGGTCTTCCAAATAAACGCCAACGACAACAATCCAATATGAGGTATGTATACGTTACTATACACTTTACACTTACTTTATCCACTGTAAACGCAAATGAACGAAGTATTAATTTCATGTACATATTTCTTACAGTTCTGGATCCACAACGTCAAAAACGTTGAAAACACCAAAACCATCAATCGTACGGATCCTGGGACGTGATTACCCACTGACCGCAACAGCTTATAAACGGCTAACTATTCGAATTCGTATTGGGATGGATTCGTGCCACGTCGAGATCGCCATAGCCGATAATAAAGGCTGTGAGGTGTGCTTTTCAATATCTACGTGGATGCTCCTGCTGCAAAACGAGGCGGACATACTCCAACGATTACGCAGCAACGCAACATCAACCCAAACCCCAATCACAATTGACCATTTACGACTAGAATTCACGCGTATGCATGCCGATCAACTTATTAAAATCACCGATAATCGCGCTGTCATATATATGACTGAAGCCACGGTGTGTAAACTATTCGCGTACAAACATTGCATTCAACATATGTTCTCCTGGTTGACAGAAAATATGTACTCTGTAAGCAGTAAATATACTACCTTCGTAGACGTTCTGCGTACCGCTACGACACCAACGAATTATGTGAAATCAATTTCCGAAAGCGAGCACTTCGAGCAACATTCTTTGATTGATTGTGAATTGTTGGCGTTAGGATTACAATCCATGCTGCGTGATATAAACCACGCGCCATTGTAGTATGTACATATATTTTAATAATAAATTAATGACTTTCACATCAATACCTGTAACGCATCATTTATAATATCCTTCTTACATATCCTTCTTACATATCCATATATTAATTCTTAGAGGCATAGTCTTGGCGAGTGTCAATAGTGTTTCCGAATATGCAATCTGTGGAATGTCCGGACCCACATCGAGAATGGTACTTGAGACGTCGCCCTATTCTCGATCGTGAAAATACTCGGAACGTGCGCAACGCCTAATTTATTGCTTCCGGGACATTGCGTTTTCTCGAGGATACTTCTTAGAGGCATGGTCTTGGGAAAAGTCAATGCTCAGATATCACCCTCTTTCTCGGAAATCATAATCGAATGCAATGTCGTGTTTATTCCATGGGCTATCGCGACGATTGATTTACAATAATTATCGCTCTATGTTTATATCATTGCACGTGCGTTGTATCGGTCCCACGATTCAAATATAAACATATGGCATGAAGCGCGTGCACGTAGGCACCAAAAATGCGTTCAATCCTGCTCAGATATAAACACGCGGCATGGCATGGTGCAATGTCGTGTTTATTCTATGGGCTATCGCGATGATTGATTTACAATAATTATCGTTCTTTGTTTACATCATTGCACGTGTGCTGCATCGGTCCCACGATTCAAATATTTCCTGAGAAAAAAATCTTTTCTTCTGGTCCACCCTCTTTCTCAGAAATCATCGTCGAAGACGCGAATTTCCACGAATCGGTCGCGGTCGCGCCTGCGCACCGATCCCCGCACGCGTACGGAGATTGCGCGGCGGCGACGCTGTTGCGCGATTTTGTGGAGATTACTATGGAATGGCGGGTCCGTGCCCGTGGAGCGCTGAAAGCACTCAGCTCGTGAGTGTGCGCGGGTAGTTTAAAGAAATGAAGTTCAAATAAAGTAAACTGGTATGAGTCGTTATATTTTAAGAAACTGTTAATTTGTCTGCTGACAAGTTCGATCTGATGTTTTACAAATTAACGCCTCGCTTGTCGCCTCCGAACGCCCCACTCCTTTAATTTTTGGCGCGTTCCTCCGACTCCTTCCCTGGATCCTTTCGTCCAATCAAGGTGGTGTCATCCCTCAAGCCTCGTCAGGGGGTTGTCCTTAGCCATCTCCCCGTCCTTGACCCCCTTCCTTCGACCTTTCCTCCACTCTCGGCTGGTGGTGGAGGCACGCTTCTCGAGTACATACATACTTTACATACCTAGGCTGCGTACAGTACATACATTTCTAACAGGTAGGTAGGCGCAACCCTCAGGGTCAAGACGACGCCGCGCGGAGGACGTTTATGACTTAATGACTTCCAGCCTCCCCCGACCGGAGTTTTTACCCTAACAGGACATCGACAATTATTGAAAAGGGAGGACAGAGTTTTAAGTGCTTTTACGATACGTGCAGCTGTTCGCTCGACGAAATTTGGCACGCAGATGTGCAGAGGAAAAAGTTAAGCTATTTACTATCTTCGCCTGGTCTAACAGTAACATGAAAGCTATCGAATGCAATGCCAGGTTTTCGTACGCCTTCGGAGTTCAGGTATCGGCTGTTAACATTGTAAGGACACGTTCAAAAATAGCAAAGGAAAACCTCCCAAGAGGCACAACGCGCCCTACAATAAACTCTTCCCTGTCCTCTGTTTCAAACTTGTTTAAGACCTTCCAGGTGTTCCGTTCGCTTTGAATCTATATATAATATTTCTATCTTTCAATATAAAAGGATTTTGAATTACGCTCTACGTCTAACTTCGATATCTCTATGTCTTATAGCTAACTTCACGCAATCACATATATTTACACTAGCGGAACCCGCAACAACGCGTGCCCAAAGTACCTTAAACATCCACCAGGTGGCGCCAATACGTAATGTATGAAAAAACCTAGGAAATTTACCGACACGGGCCCCAAATACCAACGCGGACCCAAAGTATCTTAAAAATCCAACATCCGCCAGGTGGCGCCAATACGAAATGTATGAAAAACCTAGGAAATTTACCGACACGGGCCCCAAATACCAACGCGGACCCAAAGTATCTTAAAAATCCAACATCCACCAGGTGGCGCAAATACGAAATGTATGAAAAACCTTGAAAATTTACCGACACGGGCCCCAAATACCAACACGGACCACAAATACCGACGCGGACTCAAAGTATCTTAAACACCCGGTAGGTGGCGCCAATACGAAAAGCGCGCGACGCCATTTTGAAAATTTTGAAATCCCCCCTGCTGTGACGTCATCCCCCTCGCCCATCTCGTCGAAGAGCGTGGTACCCCCTCGCCCTAGGGTCCAGAACTCTCATAGTATACCTACTGTTGTTTAAATACTTCCTCTTGACCCATCGAGGATTCTTTTTCTTTGATCGTGACAGGACTTCTACACGTTTCTGGTACCGGTATTGCTGGTTGTATTTCCGTTGTAGACTTCTCCTGATGAAAACTTTTTGATGTTTGTTGATTACTCGATTCTTCATTTTGACAGTTTTTTGCCAAGTGACCTTCCTCTTTACAAAGGAAGCAGGTTGGTCTATCTCCTAAAGCTAAGGCCCATATTTAAAGGACCATACAGAGAAGCCATAGGCTCCCTGCTATTCATTTCGCAGGCCAGTAGGCCAGACATTACATTTCCAGTAAATGTGTTGAGCAGATACATGGAGCAACCCCGAACTCAACATTGGGAGGGAGTAAAACGAATTCTTCGCTACCTAAAAGGAAGCAGGAACTATGGAATACTGTTTGTCTCTAACAAGGGAAGGACCACAAGTGGTCGGCTTGGATTTTCACGAACTTTTGTAAGATGATAGCATGCACGTCCCTAATGATATATATGGAATATTAGCCGCAGTTACTTGGCGATTTTACAGATATTAACAATTAAAGTTACGTACCTGTTTATATATTATGGATATAAAGGTTTTTACAGAAGCTGCGGCGGCGAAGTGGATTTGTGCGTGGATTGCGAATCCGGAGGTCCTGCGATCGATTATTCCCCCATTAGACAAAGTTTCTTTTTTATTGCATTTTTATGGTGCTAGCATCGTGCACGATGCAGGGTGATAATTGTCATACATGCAGGAAAAGCATAAAACAGCCCGACACCATGAACACATAATAAAAGCTTGTTTCGTGCACTGACATTTTTTAGTTTTTACTGCGTCCGGAAAAGCAACTTGATTTACGTAAAGAAATATTTCTCTTGAGGATGTTAATTTGGATGCAAACCATGTGTATCTAATCATTTTTTAATAAATCGATGCTTGTAATTGTTGATGTACAAGTGCATGAATTTTAATTACCTTTTTCAAACCATTATCTAAAAAAATGAGAAGAATTTTTATTGTTATTGGTTATTATTTTTATTTGTGCTTTTCCTGCATGTATGATAATTATCACCCTGCATCGTGCACGATGCTAGCACCATAAAAATGCAATAAAAAAAACTTCGTCTAATGGGGGAATAATCGATCGCAGGACCGCCGGATTTGCAATCCACGCACCAATCCACTTCGCCGCCGCAGCTTGTGTAAAAAGCTTTATAATTTATATCCATAATATATAAAGAGGTACGTAACTTTAATTGTTAATATCTGCAAAACCGCCAAGTAACTACGGCTAATATTCCATATATATCATTAGGGACCTGCATGCTATCATCTTACAAAAGCTCGTTAAAATCCAAGCCGACCACTTGGGGTCCTTCCCTTGTAAGGTACGAAATAAAAACATAACATGTTACTCTGATTCAGATTTTGCAGGGGACATCAAAACCAGAAGGTCAACTTCGGGTTTTGGGATGTTTTATAGGAATGCACCGATTCATTGGAAGTCTCGCAGACAGTCTCTGGTAACATTGTCTACTGCGGAAGCAGAACATGTAGCAGCCACCGAAGCTATAAAGGAGATACTCAAAGTGAGAAAGCTGCTGAAAGAACTGGGGTTGATCTCTGGACCAACTACTCTGTTCATGGACAATCAAAGTGCCATAAGACTGATTATGGATGAGTCAGCACAAAAGCGTACAGGACATATGGACATTAGGTTTAATTATCTGCGAGAAAGACTAGATGTAGATTACACAGTAAAATACAAACAAAGCAAAAAGCAATTGGCAGACGGCTTTACTAAGCCGCTAACAAAATCTAAATTTGAATCACTACGAAACTCCATGAACATAAAAGAAGGGAGGGTTAGGAATATTTAGTAATAGGTTTTATGTTGGCAACATGTTTAATAAGTTTACAACCGGAAATACGCTGTACTCTCTCTTAAGGGGGGAGACCACTGTCTCGGCCCGAAATGTAAGGGTATTTTCGGGAATTTATTTCAACCAAAGAACGCAAGTAAATCAATTTATTGCTTAGTATAGTCAATAGTGTATATATCGAAGGGTAAGAAAAATTTTTTTTAATCAAATTCATAAATCCGTTTTCTGTATACACTCCGTCAAAATTTGCGCTCCGGAAAAACATGCTAATCGCGTTGACAGTCCCCAGACCATATAGTTCATCGAAATTCAAAAAAACAATAATATTTAGAAACTAGAAGTCTGCCTCTATTACGTGACGATCGCAAAATGTCGAATTTGTAAAAAATAACAAAATGGCGGATCACTGAAAAAAATCGTATTTTCGGGGTACAAAATTGGGGAAATGTTGCTAAAAAAAAATAGAAGCAGGTCGAAAATTGAAAATGTCTGATCGTCACGTAATAGCGACGGGTTTTCCGTACAATAAATGTCCTTAATCATGCCAATTGGACGTATAGTTTTCTCTGTCGACTGTCAACGCGGTTGAAAAATGTCATTCTGAGGAAATCGCGTTCAATGTTCCGCGTGGCTCAGTCGCGCGTTTGACACCGCTTCACGAAAAACACCATATCTCCGTCAATTTTGCGAATTTCTTCATAAAATTTGGACAAAACATTCTTGAAACATACGTCTTTCAGAAAATGTAAAAAAGAAAAAATCGATTTTTCCGAGTTTTAATGGTCCGAAAAGTAAGGGTGTTTTCTGGAATTTATTTCAACCAAACGATGCAAGCAAATCAATTTATTGCTTAGTATAGTTAATATGTACATATTGAAGGGTAAAAAAAACAATTTTTCAATCAAGCTCATGAATTCATTTCCTGTATCCTCTTCGTCTCAATTTGTGCTGCGGCAAAAATATGCTTGTCGCGTTGACAGTGCCCAGGCCATATGGTTAATCGGAATTTAAAAAAAACAATAATATTTAAAAACTAGAAGCTCACCTCTATTACGTGACGATCGCAAAATGTCAAAATTGTAAAAAATAACAAAATGGCGAACCACTGAAAAAAAGTCATGTTTTCGGGGTACAAAATTGGAGAAATGTTGCTAAAAAAAATAGAAGCAGGTTGAAAATTGAAAATGTCTGATCGTCACGTAATAGCGACGGGTTTTCCGTACAATAAATGTCCTTGATCAAGCCAATTGGACGTATAGTTTTCTCTATAGACCGTCAACACGGTTGAGAAATGTCATTCTGAGAAAAACGCGTTCAAAGTTCCGCGTGGCTCAGTGGCGCGTTTGACACCGCTTCACGAAAAATACCATATCTCCGTCAATTTGGCGAATTTCTTCATCAAATTTGGAGAAAACATTCTTGAAACATACGCCTTTCAGAAAATGTAAAAAAAATTTCAGATTTGAGACAGTGGTCTCCCCCCTTAAGTCGGTTTTGCAAGCAAGCGTGCAATGTAATAAAATCCATAGAAATCAAAAAAACTAAAAGTGTATTACTATATTTAACTGAATAATTATATTTTATATTTTTAATTCAAACATAGGAGTGGTTATTTGCATTAATCCCATCAATTTTCATCTGGAAGACACGAGGAATCGATTAGTAATACTTTCATCAACACTTATCAAAAACAGAAAGATTTTATGTGGCCCGTCGGTTTTATTGCTCTCGGCTGTCAACGGGCGGTCTACTGGGGTCCGAATGTCCTTGCTTGCAACATGTTCGAGAAATCGTACTTATCGCGCCATCTCCCGAGATCTAGTTAACTCAGGCGTGGTGACGCATTGTCCTACCCCCCCCCCCCCTTGTTCATGTGGAGCATCGATCCTATCTCCCTTCCATCGGTGATCGATGGAAGGGGGAGAGCACGCGGATTCGAGGAAATCGAGCAAGAATTCCTCGAACTTCTTGTCGACGAGCCGTCCAACATGTAACACGCTTTGAAAACGCTTCCGCTTGCTAATATTCGCTAAAATTGCTTCGCCTTTCGTGGATTCGAGCCGAATCCACGTGTTTTGCTACCGCTTAAATAGAAATTGCCTACAGCGTAGGAATTAGTGCTGTTAAGTGAATTAGAGCTGCAAATCAAACATTATAAACGAGCATAACGGACCTTTATTGTAAAAAGTGTAAATATTGTAAATTTAACATAGGCGTTACCAATTAAAGTCTCTTAAACTAAATCTAAGACAGTACGCGAGTGTCCCATCCTACGACGTGCGTTGTTCCGAAACTTTGCTAACACAACAAGAATGCAAAACAGAGGGATGGGTAGGTCTTTTCCGATAATCCGAGCCCAAAGGCTTCTCAACAATAGAAAGGTTTAGGCAAAAAAAAATTTCACGGTGAGGAGAATCGAAACCAAATTTTCCGCTGACGAACCAACCGCTATTCGCAACTACCCAACACACTTCCTCGAAAACACTTGTAATTTCTAGTTACATATCTAGTACTAATTGACCTTTAGACTTATTCTTTAAAAATTAACAGACGTCCTCATTACGTATTTATAAATAAGAACAGACAAATCACAATTTGCAACATAATAACAGGTTTCTGGATATAGCGAATTTTCTGACGTTTGTAAGACAACATTTAATCATCATTGTAATTTTTTTGTTAATTAACCAACGATAGTAATTGTAAACCCAACATTGAATATTCGTAGCCAAACTGTCGTGACTTTTTGTTAATTAACCAACTATAATAATTGTAGGCCCAACATTGAATATTTTGTGTTAATTAGCCCGCCATAATAATTGTAGGCGAAAGCATCAGAAAGAATATGTATGTACAATCTTTCGATTGTTGAGAAGCCTTTGGCCTCGGATTATCGGGATAAACCTACGCACTCCACTGTGTTGCTTTCTCGCTACGAGCGACCTCTCGCTACCTTCGGGTCCCAGTAAACCGCCCGTTGACAGTCGAGAGCAATAAAATTGACGGGCCACATAAATTCTTCCTGTTTTTGATAAGTGTTGATGAAAGTATTACCAATCGATTCCTCATGCCTTCCCGATGAAAATGACCCCAAAAATGATATAATTCCGAACAATAATTACGGATATTACGTTAGAAATTTTTTTGCAGAATTCAAAGCCCGTTTCGTTAAAAATAGTCCGATTTAAATTATTTTCTGTCCAATTAATCGGGAGAACGCCAGGAATCCATTGGTGTCACATTCATATTGATACGATGAAAAATAAACAAATTCAAATTCTGTAGAATCTGACCGGCAGGCGACCGCGCGCGGATCGGGCCGCAAACGCTTTCGCCGGTTAGTCGCCTTCTACAGGGTGATTTTGGAGCTACGCCCGACAATGGCTGCGGCTTGGTACCCCGTAGTGAGGACAACCCCCCGCTGTGCCTCACCGAATTTTATAACTTTCAACCCTCGAAGCGGATGGAGTGTACAGGGTCATCTAAAGTAGTTATGATATCGACCGTATTTGTAGAATAAACTAAAAGTGTTTTCGGCGCACTAGTTCGGTCAGTTAAATCAGAAAAAACTAATTTGCAATTTTAAAAAATTATAAATTCCGACGTTTCGGTCTGTGGTTTAGACCATTCTCAAGGAAAGTTATAAAGAATACTGCGTTCGCTTTAAAGTAAGTCACACGTTTGCTATGACGTGTAACGCGCGAGTCGGTTGGAACGTGACTGAGGTAAACAGTATAACATGAGGGACCTTTTAAAGGTGAAACAAACTGTGACTAGAACAGAGTCAAAAGCAAGACCGTTAAATATTAAGAACAGATTTAAAAATTATTGACGGAAAAACGACATTTTAAACCTCACAATATACTATTAAAATACCACTAATTGTTGTTCATGTGGTAAAAGCCCAACACTCCCGGAAATATGAAAATATAATTACATACTGCTGTTGTATTATGTATTAATGATCTGATCATAATGGCCATAAAAATTAGAGTGAAAATTCCATTAGAAGAATTACATCATAAAGCTTTATTGCTTCAATAAAGTTGCGTAGTACTCTTGTATCTTTGGTGTTTCATACCTAAGATATACGCTCGGTTGTTTAATCATATGCAACGTCTCCAACAGAATTCTGCGACTCCAATTGGCCTCTCTATCAATAATTTTAACATTATCGAAGTCAAATCTATGATCAAACTCCAATGCGCGTTTCGTTAGGGCAGTATGTTGGAGGAGTATGTTTTTCCGTCAATAATTTTTAAATCTGTTCTTAATATTTAACGGTCTTGCTTTTGACTCCGTTCTAGTCACAGTTTGTTTCACCTTTAAAAGGTCCCTCATGTTATACTGTTTACCTCAGTCACGTTCCAACCGACTCGCGCGTTACACGTCATAGCAAACGTGTGACTTACTTTAAAGCGAACGCAGTATTCTTTAAGGTAAACGTACCGGTTATGGAACGCTTTTCGGCAGGGATATTCAATTATCATGTAATTTAAATAATTAAACGTATTAACTTGGAAACCTTGTACACCATTTGATAGATAAATGTTTTGTGATTACATAATGAGCCATAAAATTGTTATTCATTGTGAGTAAAAAATAATATGTTTAAAAAACTAAAGTAAGGATCTGTACGTGTTATGAAACACCGCTTTCGTACCATGACCCGGTGTTCCAAATTCCGTGTCCCCATTTTGAAACAGTCATTCAAGTTATGGGTTAGATTTTTAGTTTCATATAAAATCTTCTAATTTGGTATACTTACTCTTATATGCTCGATATACTCATATAAATGGAGTTATAGGTATTATTTTAATCGCTCTAATATAATTATAATAATTAAATTAACTGGATATACAGATGCCACGACAATTCTCACATGCGTTTCATAAACGGTACAGACAGCAGAAAGCGGACCGTTAATTTGAAACACTGATTTTTGCGAGTATCGGAAGTAACTTACTTAATTTTTTTTTTAAGTTAATTATTGCATATAAATCGTCATATTTGTAAATTTTGCAAACAGAAATGTTTACAAATGTCAATAAAATTTTCATAATTATTTTTATATTTTGTGAAAATTTTTTACTTTACTATTTGTGGTACTGTTTCAAAAGGGGGACGTAGTTAGGAAGGTGTTCCATAATTGGCACGTTTACCTTATAACTTTCCTTGAGAATGGTCTAAACCACAGACCGAAACGTCGGAATTTATATTTTTTTAAAATTGCAAATTAGCTTTTTCTGATTTAACTGATCGAACTAGTGCGCCGAAAACACTTTTAGTTTATTGTACAGGGTCATCGTTTAATCCTGCAATCCGCGCGCGCGCGAACTTGTAAAATGGCAAACCCCCTCACTGACGCATTCCACTACAACCATGCACCGTCCCGGCGTTCGGAGAGCTGCTAGCAACCGCTGGACAGCAGTGATGCCCGAGCTTCGAGAATTTTAGCGTCGCAAAGAGCTAGGTATTGGGAATTTCCCGGCCCAGGTAATCGAGCCGCGCGCTCCGCTTTTATGATCGCTTTACCACTTGCATCCCAGATTATTGTAATGAGATTTGAAAATAATGTCAACTGATCACGTACCCGTCTCAATTTCAAAATTTTAGCTACGACAGGGTTATTACAGGCGCTATACCCTTGTACGGAGAGATTTTTCGCCACCTGCTTGTAAAAGCCACAGTAATGGCACATCGTTCCAAAAAATGACATAGGCGTGGCGTTGAGTAGCTAAAACATTCAAACACAAAAATTCTAGAAAAAAAATTCAGACTCCGCTGCAATCAAAGACACGTCGCATTAGTTACCCCTTACGTCTGATCTAGGTATGCACCGCATTAAGGATAAAATAATAAAAAAGAAAACCAGAACAATAGATTCTGAGGTCTGCAGAACTAGCACATAATTGAATAAAAATTTAATTTCTCAATTTATGAATGTAATGATACAGAAACAACTAGCCTATTGTTTATCAACACCACGAATTTTAAAAACAGCGTTAAATACATTATCAAATAATAGCAGTTTCCAACAGCTTTTTAAACAATTATGGTTAAAAAATTGATAAAAGAAAAATTAAGTAAACGTAAAATATGTTAAATTATCCATCATTAAGAGGGAATAATTTTTCCTCATTTTTCGGCGCAAATTGCATTCCGATATCTCTTACAGTTAAAAAATTATACGAAAAAGGCCCCAAATTTTTCGACCGGGGTCGGGAAATTCTGAATAGTTCTTTGCAACGTTAATTTGAAAGAGATCAGCCCAAAATTCTCGAAGCTCGGGCATCACTGCTGTCCAGCGGTCGCTAGCAGCTCTCCGAACGCCGGGACGGTGCATGGTTGTAGTGGAATGCGTCCGTGAGGCGGTGCTGCCATTTTACAAGTTCGCGCGCGCGCGGGTTGCAGGATTAAACGATGACCCTCTATATTAAGAAGTGAGAAATCTTCGACTTCCGCATTTCTCATCAGATCTTTGCGAAAACGATGCCAATTGAGCCTTTATGTTTTTCTGATGAAAATCATACCAAATTTCATGTAAATCGGACTATTTTTAATGAAGTCAGCTTGAAATTATATAAATCGACTTTCCATGGAATTTCTTTCATTGTGGTCCGAATTACGTCGTTCTTGGTGTTAGTTTCATCCGCGAAACATAAGGAATTGATTGGTGTTGTTTGTGCAAAGATCTGATGAGAAATGCGGAAATCCTGGACATTTCTTAGGTTTTAATGGTATTCAAACCCCTTCAAGGGTCGAAAGCCATAAAATTCGGTGAGGCACTGCGGGGGTTGTCCTCGCCATGGGGTACCAGGCCGCATCCATTGTCGGGCGTAGCTCCAGAATCACCCTGTAGAACAGGCCTGTCCAACTTTTGCTCTTGCCTGCGAAGAGCAGCCGCGTGTGGTTGCGAGCGAAGGCAAGAGCGGCATCCGTAAAAGAGTGGGGATAGTGGCGCGTTCACAGATTCCCCCCACCAAGAAGACTTTTCGCTCTTGGGCTTGGCTCGGTGCCGCTGAGAGCGAAGAGCAACTTGCGGCTGCTCGTGCGAGCAAATCCGTGGACAGGCCTGCTGTAGAATAAGAATAGACTGAAAGCTGATCAACGTTATTCGCAACCCAAGAAGAAAGGCCCTTGAATAACCAGCTTCATCTGTGGCGCCTTGAATAAAGCTAACTCGGGTGACTTTTAGTCGATTCAGGAAAAAGATGAAGATCTTTAGTTGAAAAGTTATTTCAATCACTTTTTAGTCGAATAATGCCCAACTCAGTTGTACACGCCCCGCGTTAGGCTAATCTTTTAAGTTATAAAAGTCGGGAAATATCGACTGTTCTAATTTTTCTGCCTATTCATTATTTATGTATATGTTATGCATGTGTTATGAAACAAGACAACAATGAAAGCTATATTACTCTATTTATCCTAAACATTTTAAATATAAATATTGTTAGAATTACACTCAAATTTTCTAACAAATGGAGGAGGCGCTCATCTACATATACATATATTTAAAAAACGCAATACAGTGTAAGCGATTCACGTCGTCGTAGCGTATCCCCAGGCCCAGGATGTCATTCGACACTTAGCGGAGGCACCGACGAGTCTCGATTTTGTATACGTTAGATAAGCGTGGTGAATAGGTTGGACCTCTCTGCGGCACGCACTGAAGAGTGCGTCCCTTTTGCCCAGAGAGAGAGTTTTCACATCACAGGACGAGTCAGTCCTGGTCCACTCTTTGAAGAGAACACTTCGTAATATATAACGTTTTATTTTATCAAAGTATTGTGTTTGAATTCTGCCCAATTTCACCTTCCTACAGTTTTCAGAAGTGGGATTTCGAATCTGTGAGACGGCTCGCGAGGTTTTGGTACCGTGACCGTGATTTTGTGACGAATTCTGTGTTTGTGGAACTTTGCGAGAAGGGTGATAGTGGCAGTTAAGTATTGAGACGAGCTGTTGTGTGATTGGACAGAAGTGTAATTTGGACTGGGACTCATTTGTTGAATTTTGGCTGAACTTCACGATGCCGCAAAGCGAGAAGAAGGCAACTGTGAATGACTTCACCATTGTCGAGTTGAAGGCCTTGTTGCGGGTGAGAAACTTGCCAGTTAGCGGGAGTAAGAACGAACTTATCGTTCGTTTGATGGCTTTCGATCCAGAGGTGGAAAACAATATGGCGAAGCTGGTGGACGAGTTGAATCAACCGACGGAGGATTCGCAAGAAGACGCATCTGACACGGATTCGCTGTCATCGCAGGGAACAGTAATATCGGCTGGTGTGAGTGAAGTACGTATGTCTTCGCATGAAGCAGTAAGATCGGCTGCTGCGGTCGAAGCGCCTATTAGCCGCAGAGAGGTCGAATTGCTTCAGCGTGAAAAGGAATTGCTGGAACGAGAACTAAGACTGTTGCGAAGGGAAAGAGAAGTTTCGTCTGTGCCGAGATCCGATGTGAGTGATTCCGGTGCCCGGGGTGTGAATGTGAAGACCATTGCAGAAATGCTGAATGAGTTTTCTGGTGAGGGCGAAGACTTTTCAAATTGGAAGTTACAAGCCGAGTTGCTTCAGCGCACGTACGATTTGGATGAGAACACGTTGAAGTTGATAATTCATCAGCGTCTGCGTGGAAAGGCGTTGAATTGGTTTCGTGCGAAATCGACTAATGTGACCCTCACAGTAGCACAAATTTTCGAAGATTTGCGTCGTTTGTTCGACAATCGACCAAATAAGTTAGCCCGCAGAAGACGACTTGAGGCACGTAATTGGAGGAGAGGCGAGTCGTTTATCGACTATTTTCATGACAAATTAACATTGGCTGAGAGTGTATGCACCGATCCAGAAGAGCTGGTCGATTTGATTATTGACGGTGTACCCGACCTCGAGTTGCGAAACCAAGCACGGATGCATTGTTTTGAGACACCTGATGAGGTGTTGAAGGCGTTCTCCAAGCTTACGCTTCGGGATACAAGGAAGGATAGAGAGAGACAGGATTCTAGGAAGCCATTGAACCAGGAAAATGGGGTACCGAGACACAACGAGCCACGGTGTTTCAATTGCAACACCCCGGGACACTTTCAAAAGGATTGTCCGAGCCAGAGACGAGAGTGGGGGTCATGCTTCAAATGTGGAAGCCGGTCACATCGAGCTGCTGCCTGTTCGCAGAGTACGACACCTGCGTCTCAGCAGGGGCAGACAGCGGCAACCACCAGCCTCGTCCAGCCGACTTCTCCCGAAAATCCGTTTATGGTACCTGTAAAATTTTCCCTTTTGCGTAATGATAAATTAACCGAATATGTTCTTTTGGCGATTGTCGATTCGGGTTCGCCGATTAGCCTCATCAAATCTAGTTTTATACCGTCCGAATTTTGTACACCTATTATTTCGGAAGAATATTCCCTTAGTGGTTTAAATGGTTCGCCTTTGGTTGTAAAAGGGGGTTTTGATAAAGAAGTAATGGTAGATGAGGTCAACGTGCGAGTGAAATTTCTAGTAGTACCAGACAACACAATGTCGTATGCCGCAATGTTGGGTCGTGATTTCATTTTACACCCCTCGGTAAAGATTACTATGGGCCGTACATTTAAAATAGAGGAAGTCTTCCCCGAAAACATGGAGAGTTTAGGTTTTGAAAGACAAATTTTGCAAATAGGTTATATGGAACAACCTGTTACAATTGCAGATAAATTAAATGTTAATCCTGACTTCCCGGACGTGGCTAAGGAAATTGAGGAATTGTCTACCGCAGAATACGTCGCGCCTGATGTTGTCACAGAACTGCCTCGTGAAGTTGAGATGGAAATAAAACTTAAAAATGAAAAACCGATTAGTTTCCGTCCGCGAAGATTAGCGTTTAGCGAAAAGGAAAAACTAAGGACAATTTTAGATGATTTGTTGGAAAATAAGATAATCCGTCCGAGTAATTCTCCCTTCGCAAGTCCAATAGTATTAGTCCGAAAGAAAACTGGTGACATTCGGTTGTGCATAGACTATCGCGAATTAAACAAGGAAACAGTTAAAAATAATTTTCCCACACCGCTAATAGACGATCACCTCGATCAGTTACGCGATAAGAAATATTTTTCGAAGTTAGACCTTCGTAACGGCTTTTATCATGTTAAAATGTCTAATTCTTCCGTCAAATATACGTCATTTGTTACGCCCTTAGGACAATTTGAATATCTGCGAATGCCCTTTGGGTTGACAAATGCCCCTCGTGTTTTCCAGCGATATTTGAATCAAATCTATCAAATTTTAATAAGAGATAATAAGATTTTGCTGTATTTAGATGATATTTTGATAGCCACCCGAACTGTGGATGAACATTTATCTATTTTAGCTGAAGTTTTCCGATTAGCTAAGTTATACAAATTACAATTCCGCTGGGATAAGTGCTATTTTTTGTTTACCGAAATTACATACTTAGGATATTTAATAGACGAACACGGTGTTCAACCTAGTAAAGAAAATATAGAATCTGTTTTAAGTTACCCCACTCCTCGAAATACGAAAGAAGTATATCGGTTTATTGGATTAGCAAGCTATTTCCGTCGATTTGTGAAGAATTTTTCAATTATAGCGAAACCTTTGTACGAACTTTTGAAGAAGGATGTAGCATTTCGTTTTGGTTCGGGAGAAAGTAACGCGTTTGAGACGTTGAAACAGTGTCTAGCGGCCGAGCCGGTCCTAGCGATTTATGACCCCCGTCTTAAAACCGAGCTTCATTGTGACGCAAGCGCCAGCGGGTTTGGGGCAATTTTACTACAAAAGCAACCAGATGGTCTTTTGCGCCCTATATTTTATTTTAGCAAAAGAACTACAGTACAGGAATCGAAGTACCATAGCTTCGAACTGGAATATTTGGCTGTCGTTTACGCAATTAAGAGATTCCATGTTTATTTATTCGGTATTAATTTTAAGATTATCACGGATTGCGATAGTTTCCGCCTTACCCTTAGTAAACAAAGCGTTAATCCGCGAATTTATCGTTGGGCATTATTTTTACAAGATTATAACTATGAAATAGAACATAGATCGAACAACAAAATGAACCACGTTGATGCATTGAGCAGGTGCCATAGTATATTAATATTAGAGGCTAACACGTTTGAGCAAGTGCTGTCTATTAAACAGAATCAAGATCCAAAAATTCGCGAGATTAGGTTAAAATTAGAAAAGTCCGAGGATAAGTGTTTCGAGTTAAGACATGGATTAGTGTATCGTAAGGTAAAATCGAAGGTATTATTATTTTATGTACCAGAGTGTATGGAGCAAAGTGTGATAAAATCATGTCACGATGATTTAGGTCACGTGGGCACCGAAAAAGTAGTAGAGTCTATTATTAGAATTTATTGGTTCCCGGAAATTAGAAATAAAGTTAAGAATTATATAAGAAATTGCCTTAGATGTATTGAATTTTCACCTATTGAAGGACGTAAAGAAGGCTTCCTTCATAGTATTCCTAAGGAGAATTTACCTTTCCGAACGTTACACATTGACCATTATGGTCCACTCGAAAGAAGTGGCCGAGGATTCAAGTTTATCTTTTCCGTAATAGATGCTTTCACCAAATTTATTAAGCTCTACGCATGTAAATCTACCAAATCGGAAGAAGTAATAAAACACCTTCAGGAGTATTTTCAAAATTATAGTAAACCGTGTCGGATTATTAGTGATAGAGGGACTTCGTTTACGTCCCATGCGTTTAAACAATTTTTAGATGATGAATTAGTGACCCATACACTGATAGCAGTAGGAACACCTAGAGCCAACGGTCAGGTAGAGCGGTACAACCGGCTACTGACACCGATGCTTGCCAAATGTGCCGAAGAATTGGTGCCATGTTATAGCGCAGGTAGAATACGCGATGAACAATACCGTGTGTAAATCTACAGGGTACAGCCCTAGTATGTTACTTTTCGGCATAAACCAATTAGGCGATATTAATGATCGTCTGCGACTTATTCTCGATTCATATTCGGAAGAGGATCGACAGTTAGATATAATTAGGGATACAGCGTGTGAAAATATTAGAGAGAGTCAAAAGAAAAATGAACAAATTTACAATCGGCGACATAAACCAAGTACTACTTATCGATTAGGTGATTACGTTGTGATACGAAATCACGATGTAACTCCCGGAGTTAATAAAAAACTTATACCTAAGTTTAAGGGTCCATTTGAAATTGCGGAAATTTTGGATCATGACCGTTACGTGGTCCGAGATGTAGAAGGTTTTCAATTGACAAGAATGCCGTTTTTAACGGTTGTGGGTCCGGATCAAATGAAGCCGTGGATTCATACGAATAACGACTAAAAGCAATAAAATGTTTCTTTTCTTTTGTATTGTTTTTTTTATATATATATGTATTCTACGTTTCACTGTTTGTGTGTTTCATATTCTGTTATGTATTCCCTGTATTATGTTGCGTTATAAGTAGTATATATATATATATTTTTTTTTATGCATAAGGTATTATCTTGTGCGCTATTGTTTAAAATTATTATCTTATGACCGGGGACGGTCACGATGTCAGGACGACCGAAACTGTAAGCGATTCACGTCGTCGTAGCGTATCCCCAGGCCCAGGATGTCATTCGACACTTAGCGGAGGCACCGACGAGTCTCGATTTTGTATACGTTAAGGTCCGCGCACACATATCCGTACCGTATCCGTACGGTATCCGTTCCGTGTTCGTACGGTGTCCGCTCAGTATTACTGATTTCACTGACAACTAAGGGGCCTGCTCAAGCCCAGCCTGCAGTCCCAATTCAGCCGTTTACGCAGGCCTGCAGTGCCTGCTGTACAGTTCTTTTCGTCAGTCGGGTGATACCTGCCGAACTGGAAACACCGCTTTGTGGCTTTAAAAATACAAAAATTGAAAATGTCACAACTAGCCCCGGTCTCCTCTATTACCGGAGCACTGAACGACAGGGTCGCAAACCCACACCGTCGCAACGGTGTGAGATTTGCGACAAAAATCGCCCGACAGCACAAATCTTGACCGATTCCAATAATTTTTCTTTAACATAATCCTAAAGGACTCAGCATTGACGAAGCACTGCAATAAAGCCAGTATCTGTTGATCTAATCTGTAGAAAACACTATTTAGCATAACATAAAAACATAAATAAATAAATTTTGCAGATTAAAGATAATAAAAATTAATTTTGTTGTAAATTAATATTAGCTATAAAATTAAAAACTTACTTTAAATTTACAAAATTTATGTTTTAAATAATCTGTACAGATAATTTAAATGTTATATTTTTAAATCAATAATTTTTTAACAATTGTAATTCGGAGTAATTACAACTGAATATTTTATGTTAAA
Organism: Andrena chrysosceles; assembly: GCA_963855975.1. NCBI lineage: Eukaryota > Metazoa > Arthropoda > Insecta > Hymenoptera > Andrenidae > Andrena > Andrena chrysosceles. Next base: position 65,239,991 of record OY979766.1, on the reverse strand, counting down.
AAAAGTATTTATATAGAATTGCATGATTCGATGGAGCAAATCCATTGGTGTCACTTCCATATCAATACGATAAGGAATAAAGAATTTCTTACTACGCTGAAATGAATATTTCACATTTTCCCTCCCAACTGCGGGGGTCGACATCAGTTTGCTACGGTCGGCCGAGGATTCATACCTGTTTCAGAAAAAAATAATTCTTTATTCTTTATCGTATCGATATGGAAGTGATGCCGATGAATTCCTTACGTGTTTCCGATGAAAATCATACCAATTTTCATGTAAATCGGACTATTATTAACGAAATTAGCTTGAGGTTATGGAAATGAATTTTTCATGGAATTTCCTTTGTCATTTTCCGAATCACGTCGTTCTTGGTGTCATTTTCATCGGCGAAAAATAAGGAATCAATTGGCGTCGTTTTCGCCATGCATATGTAAAGAGAACATTTGCGAGATCGCACAGTGGAGTGTCGAGCTGCGACACCAATAATTGATGTAAAGCGATGACGATTGTTTCATCCTAAAAGAGGCCGAAGTCCTTAGCTCGTCATATTTGTGTTGATACTGACTTTATGACCATCCTGTGTGCAACGGTGGCAACATGCCTTGCAGAGGAATACAGGACAAAAGGGGTAGTCCTCTGACTGCGCGTGGTTCCGCCTGCGTCAGCTTCCCTTCAAATTGGGGACGGATCCCTTATCGCTTGAATATAAAGGGTCAACGTTTAATCCTGCAACCCGCGTTCGCGCGAATTTGTAAAATGGCAATAGCGCCTCACGAACGCATTCCATTGCAACTATGCACCGGCCCAGCGGAGAGCTGCCAGCGACCGCTTTTATGATCGGTTCACCACTCGCACCCCAGATTACTATAATGAGGGTTTGAAAATAATGTCGACTGATCTCGTACCCGTTTCTATTTAAAAAATTTTAGCTACGACAGAATTGACCGCGGCGCTATACCCTTTTACGGAGAGATTTTTCGCCACCTGCGTGTTCAAATACGTTGAAACGTCAAGTTTGCACGCCCTGTTGAAACGCACACCCAGCTTCAATTCCCTAACACACAGCATTCATCCATCCGATTATACTCTATACCTATACCACCCAAAATTCAAGTACAAAACTCTTTTCATTGCAACCATTAAAAATCATTAGAATTATATCACGTTTGGTATCATTTTCATTGCAAAAATTCCAGCAATCCATTGGTGGTACTTGTATGGAAATCTAATATTAATTATAGAAATTCTTATTTTCATTACTGAATGGCCTATTGCTGTCCTTGTCTTTATGACTCTAGGGTCTAGGACCCCCGAAGCTCGTGGTTCGAGAGCTCCGACCCGAGAACCTTTCATGGTCATAAAAAAGGTCGTCCCTTTCAAACGATTTCAGTACACCGTCCGTACAAATGCCAAAATATCGTTGGTACCCAAATCTTAGTTTCACCGTACGGATACGGGTTCCACACTGACATCCCTGACACGGCAAGTGTGCGCTGCTCCATTGAAAAGCACGCAAACGATTTTTTTTAACACTGACATTGATGGCACGGAACAGACGTGTACGGAGAGGCAATCGAATTTCACTGGTCGGATACGGAACTGACAAGTGTGCGCTGCTCCATTCGAAAACAAGCAACCGATATCTTTTACGATCACGGTGACGGTACCGTACGGATACGGTACGGATATGTGTGCGCGGACCTTTAGATAAGCGTGGTGAATAGGTTGGACCTCTCTGCGGCACGCACTGAAGAGTGCGTCCCTTTTGCCCAGAGAGAGAGTTTTCACATCACAGGACGAGTCAGTCCTGGTCCACTCTTTGAAGAGAACACTTCGTAATATATAACGTTTTATTTTATCAAAGTATTGTGTTTGAATTCTGCCCAATCTCACCTTCCTACAACAGGAAGCCGGTCCTCCTGTAGAAGCTTTACTATAGTCGAATTAACGAAAGAAGGCGTCTGGGCGGCCCGTAGGCCGGTGCGCGGGGCGCGGGAGAGACCCAATGCCTGCTCCGTACTTTGTGCGACGTTGCCACGTTGTGTAGCAGATCGGATGTCTCGTTCTACCTTCAAGTGCAACTGTGTCTCTCTCATTCACTGGGTTCGCCCTGTAGAAAAGGATAGAAATATACACCAGACAAGGACAACGATTACTCTAAACCTACAGCTAAGTAGTCGAAAGTCATTGACCAAGGCGTAGGGAGCCGCATACAGGAAGCACCAATCGCGAGCCTGGAGTAGCGGCAACGTCACCAATTCTGGCCCCGGTCTCAAGGTGCCTTCTTTCGTTAATTCAACTATATATGGGTTCAGAATAGGAGATAAAAGCACAAGTAAATATCTCTCTTTACCTTCAAGATATTACAATTTTAAACTTTAAACACATTTTTCTCAAAACCCGAGCTTTCGAATTGGTGCAGTAGATCCTCGTTATAGTTCCGTTTTTCTCCTGCGTAGTACGCCCGGTGACTATCCCCACCATTTCTTGGAATCTTTCGGTCGAGAGTGAGAGGACCTTAGAGCACATACTACTGGAGTGCCTCGAAACTGTCGGCAGCATCACGCGAGAGAGAAAGACATTTGCGAACTGATGCGAGCGACAGAAGTATTGAGAATCTATACTTCTCTCGCTCGGGTAGGAGAGTGCAGGTGGGATATATGAAGATGTGGGTGGATGGGAAGGTAAGGAGGTGGGACGAAATAAGGGAGAAATGGTATGAGCACCAGGGAAACGAGTGAAGTGGGAAGGGGGAGGGGAGGAGGGAAAGGAGGTGAAAAAGATAAGGGGGAAAGAAAAGGGGGGGATTTGGAAGGTGGCCTTCTGGAATGTGGCGGGAGTGAGGAGGAAGGATGAAGATTTTTGGAGGGGATTGATGGAATGGGACGTTATGATTTTAAGTGAGACCTGGGTCGAAGAGAAAGATTGGGAGCAAGTGGAAAGAAGGCTGCCCAGGGGATATGTATGGGAGAAACAATGGGCCAGGAGGGAAAACAAGAGGGGGAGAGCGATGGGGGGTATGTTAATGGGTGTGAGAAAGGGGCTGGAATTGGGTGAAGGGGGAGGAGAAGGGAGGGAGGGGATAATGGCTAAGAAGGTGAAAATAGGGGGGGCTGGTGGAAGGTGGTAGGGGTCTATGTTAACGGAGACCTGAAGGAGACATTAGAGGAGCTAGGAGAATGGATGGAGGAGAGGGAAGGGGGGGTGAGGGTAGTTATAGGGGGGGATTTTAACGCGCGTACGGGGGAGGAAGGGGGAGAAGCATGGGGAGGGGAGGAGGGGGAGGGGGAGGGAAGTAGGGGGAGGGGGAGGGAGATCTAAGGATTAGGAGGTAAATGGGGAAGGGAGGATATTGTGCAGGCACCTAGGGGAAATGGGCTGGGGAATAATGAATGGGAATATAGAGGGGGATGAGGAGGGGGAGTGGACCTTCACAGGGGGGAGGGGGAACACGGTAATAGACTATGTGATAGGAAATGAGGCTACAAGGGAAAGGGTGGAGAGGATGGAGGTAGGCGATAGGATAGAATCGGATCACCATCCGGTGGTGGTGTGGCTGAGAGGGGAGGGGTGGGAGGAGGGGGGAGGGGGAAAAAGGGAGGAGAAAAGGGAGGGGGCAGAGGAAATTGGACGGAAGAAGGAAGGATGGAATTTATGAGGAAGTTCGGAAAAAGTGGTGAAGGGGAGAGAGAAGTGGAGGAGGAATGGAGTGAGCTGCGGGAAAGGATAAAAGGAGCAATGGCTCAGGTGGGTAAAGAGGGGAAGAAGGAAAAGGGGGAGGGTGGTGGGATTCGGAGTGCAGAGAGGGGAAAAGGAAGGTGAGGAGAGAACTGAGAAAATTGAGGAGGGAAGGAGGGGATGGGAGAAAATACAAGGAGTTGAAGAGGGGGTATGGGAGGTTGTGCGAGGAAAAAAGGAGCAAGGAGGTGGAGAGGTGGATGAAGGAGGTGGAAGGGGTGAGAACGGAGGGGGAGGTTTGGAAGGTGGTTAATAGGGGAAGGAAAAGGAAAGGAAGGGTAAATGAAGGGATAGCAATGGGAGATTGGGACGAATATTTTAGAGGTTTGCTAGGGGGAGTAGAATGGAGAGTGAGAAAGGGTGGAGAGAAGAGGAGGTGGGATGATGGAGAGGCAGAGATAGGAAGGGAAGAGATAGGAAAGGTGATAAGGAATTTAAAGGACGGGAAGGCGGGAGGAGGGGACGGGATCCCGAACGAGGTGTGGAAGTACGGAGGGGTAGAAGTGGAGGAATGGCTCTGGGGGATATGCAATAGGGCGTGGAGGGGGGAAGGGTGGCCGGAAGGATGGAAGGAGGGAGTGGTAGTCACGGTGATAAAAAAGGGGGGAGGCGGTAAGGTGGAGGACTATAGAGGAATAACCCTAACACAGACGGCATACAAGGTGTATGCGTCTGTGTTAGCGGAAAGGCTGAGGTTGGAGGATTGCTGCCACCGAGTCAAACGGGGTTTAGGCGGGGGGTGGGGTGTATGGATAATGTATATGTTTTAAATTACCTGATTAACAGGCAGGTGGGAAGAAAGGGGAAAAATATGGTAGTTTTGTTTATTGATATGAAGGCCGCGTTTGACTCGGTGGACAGAGAGGTATTAGTGGAGGCAATGAGGGGGAGGGGAGTGAGAGAGCAACTAGTGGTGAGGTGTGAGGAGGTATTAAGGGAAACGAAATGTAGGGTGCGGGTGGGGGGACAGGAGGGAGAGCGGTTTTGGACTGCGAGAGGGGTGAGGCAAGGGTGCCCGCTGAGCCCGAGCCTGTTTACAATTTTAATCGCGGACCTAGATGAGGAATTGGAAAAGGGAAGATGGGGAGGGGTAAAATTGGGGGAGGGAAAAGTGTACGCATTAGCGTACGCGGATGACGTGGCGGTGATAGCGGAGGATGAGGAAGGAATGAAAGGATTGATGGGGAGGTTGGAAACATATGTGGATGGGAAGGGGCTGCAAGTGAATGTGGGAAAAACAAAGGTCATGAGGTGCAGGAGGGGGGGAGGGAGGTGGAAGAAGGTGACTTGGAGGTGGAAGGGTGAGGAGCTAGAAGAGGTGAGGAGTTTTAGGTACCTGGGGTACACATTGATGGGGAATGGGGGGCAAGGGGGGCACGTGGGGGAAAGAGTGAAGAAGGGGGCCGCGGTGATGGGAAAGGTATGGGGGATTGGAAAGAGGCTCTTTGAAAAAGATTGGGAAAAAAGATTATGGCTGTTCGACAGATTAGTATGGCCGGTGGTGGGGTACAGGGCGGAGGTGTGGGGATGGAGGGAAAGGGAAAAAATGGAGAGGATGCAGGAAAGGTTCCTAAAGTGGGTGTTGGGGGTAGAAAGGAGTACACCGGGGTATCTGGTGAGGGAGGAGACGCAGAGGGGAATGATGAGGGGCAGAGCGGGGATGAGGGCATGGGCTTTCGAGAGGAAGCTGGAGGAGGGACAGGGGGGGAGCTAGCAAGGAGGTGCTGGGAGGAGGTGAAGGGGAGGATCAGGAAGGGAAAGGTGCTAGAGGGGTGGGAAACGGAAAGGAAGGAGTTTTTTGAGGGGAGGGGATGGACGCTGGAGGAGATAGAGAGGATGAGGGAGGATGGGGGACTAAGAGGAGAGGAATTGGTGAGCAGGGAATGGAAAGTGCAGAAGGAGGAGAGGTGGGAAAGGATTGGGAGCGCCAGATATAACATATGGTACGGAAGAGTGAAGGGAGAAGGGCTACCGGGGTATTTAAAGAAGGGGTGGGGGGAAAGTAGATGGAAAAGAGTGGCTAGGTTCAGGCTGGGTAGTGAAATGAGGGGGGGGCAGATACTGGGAGGAGGGAGAGAAGAGGAGGTGTAGGGTTTGTGGGAGGGGGGAGGAGACGTGGGAGCATGTGTGGGAGGAGTGCATGGGGTGGGGGGAAGAAAAGGTGTTGGTTGAGGAGTATAAAAGTAATATTTTATTATCACTTACATAGTTCACACGTCTCATGGACGACAAAAGTAAGAAGAACAAAGTATAAAGTGAAGTCAGCGCAGAGAAACAAAAAAAACAAAAGACGGTACAGACGCCGTGTTCGTCCAGCGCATGCTTTGGCGCGCTATTTGAATTAGCTCGCGTGACAATATCGTATCAATCCCCCCACTATTGGCACGCGTCTACACTCTGCACACCATTACATTCAATCAGTCTTAGTTTTTGTACATGAGGTTTCATTACAGTATAAGGTAATCCTTTAGTAAGGATATCTGCCACATTGTCTCCAGATGGAACGTATTTCAACGTTATAAGCCCTTTTTCATACATTTCTCTGGTTATGTGATATGAAATATCTATATGTTTAGTCTTTGATCTCTCCACTCTGTTTATTGTGAAGTCGATAGCTGATTTGCTGTCACATCTGATGACATATGGCTTACAAGGTACTACAATGCTAGTTGAATTTTTCAATTCTTCAAACATCATATTCATACCTATCATTTTCTTTACAGCGTTTGCTAATGCTACATACTCCGCTTCCATCGTGGAAGTCGAAATTGATGCCTGCTTATTTGATTTCCACGAAATGGCATTTCCACCTAAAAACACTACCATCCCGCTATAAGAATGCCGGTCATCAATATCCGATGCCCAATCCGCGTCACTGAATATCTCTATCTCGTTATTTCCTGGGCCGTACGTTAATACTTTGTTTTTCGTTGTACCTAGATACCTGAGAACTCGTTTAGCCTGCAGCCAGTGTAACTTTCCTGGATTTGAAACAAATTGTGACAATTTAGTCGTAGCGTGTAATATATCCGGTCTCGTCGCCAGTGCTACATACATTAACGAACCGACTAACTTTCTATATGGTACATTTTCCATCTCTTTCTTCTCTGATTCGTTTGATGGACCGTCATCTTTTGACAATTTTATACCTAGGTCAATAGGTGTATTCGTCCCTCTACACTCATTCAGATTATATTCGGTTAACAATTTTTCAATATATAATTTCTGAGACAATTTCACGTTTCGTTCGGTATAATCTACTCTTATGCCTAATAGGTACGCTACCTTTCCCAAGTCTCTCATCTCATACTTTGACATTAACATCGACTTAACTCGCTCTAACTTAGCTATGTTCTTAGTAAATAATATAATGTCGTCTACGTATATAGCTATTATCACATCATTATCATACATATATATACAGTTATTGCTTTTTAATCTTTGGCAACCGCTTTCAGTTAGGAATGAATCTATCTCGTTGTTCCAGTTTCGACCTGATTGTTTTAATCCGTAAATCGGTCTTTTTAGTTTAACTATTTTCGTGCCTGACTCATCGTATCCCGCCGGTAATCTCATATACACATTTTCGTTGAGTTCTCCATATAAATATGCGCACTTAACATCCAAATGATGCGCCTCCCAACTTTGCGATACTGACATTGCTAATAACATTCTAATAGTTGAAATGTCCGTAACCGGTGCATATGATTCGTAATAATCTATGTCTTTCTTTTGACTAAAACCCTGTGCAACTAATCTAGCCTTAAACTTAACTACCTTACCGGTTGGATCTGTTTTTACTTTATAAATCCACTTACTGCCGATGCATTTAACCTGTTCCGTTTTGTTTACTATTTCCCACGTGTTCCTACTTTCTAAACAACTAATTTCCTCTTTCATGGCTGCTTGCCATTCATCTCTTTCAGGTGATGTCATCGCTTGGTCAAATGTTATCGGTTCTATGATTTCGGTTAAGTTAATCTCAATGCCTTTGGATCCGCCTGCACTTTCCGAATTGCCACTTCCTACCTTTTCACGTCCTATTTTACCTACCATAGCTCTCTTTCGTGCCTCTGTTTCTCTCAAATTATAATGACTACTACCTGCATCATTTTCGCGTTCATTGGATTCTAGCTTTTGTTTATTGATCACTTGTGGTTCATCTGCTTCATACTGCTCATCATCGTCTATTTTTACACCTACACTTTCGATCACTGTCTGATCTAATGTCTCCTTCATTGTTTCGTCTAATGTTTCATCTACGCCTTCCTCATCGTCAATCCCACTAGCGTACGTCTTCTTTTGATAAATATATTCGAAACCACATGTATCTTCTAGGAACTGTACGTGTTTAGTTTGTATGATATCTTCAATTTTAGGATCCCATAATCTATATCCCTTTGTCTGGTTCGAATATCCTACTAGTATAACTTCTCTTGCCCTCGGATTAAGTTTATTTCTATTCTGCTTTGGTACATGCGCATATGCCAGACATCCATACGCTCTCAAATGTCTTACGCTTGGTACGTTTCCGGTCCAAACACCTTCCGGAACGCCATTATCGACTGCCGAATGTATCACTCTATTTTTAATATAACATGCCGTTAATAATGCTTCCGCCCAGAATTTTTCAGGCAATTGAGCTGACCTCAACATCGCGCGCACTAAATCTAACAGCGTTCTATTGACTCTTTCTGCTACCCCGTTCATTTGTGGCGTATATGTATTCGTTCGTTCATGTCTTATACCTAAGTCATTGAATAATGTTTTCAGTTCGTTGTTACAAAATTCCAATCCGTTGTCCGTTCTAATTCTCTTTACCTTTCTGTCTGTTTCTCGTTCCACTCTAGCAATGTATTTACGGATATAATTTACTACCTCACCTTTACCTTTTAAGCAATAAACTACGGTTTTCCGGGAATAATCATCCGTGATTGTGAGAAAATAATTTGACCCTCCTATTGGCTTCGAGGGCATAGGCCCGCACAAATCCGAATGGACTAACTCTAGAACTGCTTTTGTTTGCCTATATTTTATTTGCTTACACGGTGCTTTAGTAGCTTTACCTACGCTACATCCATTGCAGTGGATATTTTCATCGCCTATATTTTCTAGACCTCGGACTAAGTTTTTCTTATATAATTCTTTCACATTTGTCATGCTTACGTGGCCAAACCTCTGGTGCCACAATTGATTTTTACTTATTTGATCGTTAGATACAATATGCGTTTCAGCTGAACTTGACTTGTTTCCAATATCTTCCATTTTAACAATATACAACCCATTCCTGTTAAACGCTTCCCCCACTACCATCTTAGTCTGTTTGTTAACAATTTTTACCTTTCCGTTGTCAAATATTAATCTTTTTCCCTTACTTTCTATTTCTGATACTGATAGCAGGTTCCTTCTTATATTAGGTACATGATAAACATTCTGTAGAGTTACACAGATTACATTGTTATTTACACGAGTTTCTATGTTAATATCGCCAATTCCCACTGCTTTTAGATCGTTCTTGGCCTGGTCATCAGCTGAATAGATCGTCTCACTGGCAATTTCCTTATAATTATTAAACCAAGACCTGTATTTACATATGTGGTGGGTCGCACCGCTATCTATCAGCCAATGATCACCCAATTGTGCATTATTAACTTCTAATAAATATGTATCTTTATGCTTACGTGGGGCGGACGTACCATGTTTCCCATTTACTTTTGCATTTGATCCTCTACAATTTCTCGCTATATGTCCTTGTTTACCACATTTGAAGCATTTCCTTTCCTCCTTTTTGTGTTCTGCTGATTGGTGAGGAGCTTCCTTGGTTTGATGGTATGCCTCCTTTTGACGACTAACCTTGTCCGTCTCCTTCGCTGTCTTCCTGTCGTATTCAGCTAGTAGTATACCTCTTATTTCCGTTGATTTAAATTTAGAGTCTTCCAGGCTTGCTAATGCCATGATGATACCCTCATAACTTTCTGGCAAACCAGACAGCATTGCATATGCCAAGTCATCATCCTTGATCTCGTACCCAGCTTCTTTCAGGCTATCGCTACATGCCCTTAGTCTTCCCAAGTACGACGTCATAGTTTCTTCAGGTTCCAGTTTTATTGAGATCATTTGCTTCTTTAATTGTAATATCCTTGGTCTCGACTTTGGTTCGAAAACCTTCTTTAGTGCTTCCCATGCATCAGATGCAGTACTGCTGTCTAATATGTGCACTTGTTGCTCAGGTTCAACACTCAGAGCAATCGCAGCCAACGCCTTTTCTTCTCTGCGATTAAATTGTTCCGATTGAGCAACATCGTCTACCGGTCTGATTGCATCACCCGTCACGTGTTTCCACAATTCACGTTGTACTAGGGCCATTCTCATATTAAATTTCCATGACCTATAGTTGCTTCCGTTTAATTTGTCAATCCTATCGACCGCGTGATTTATTGAATTCATTTTTACTTGATTCACGCTTCTCTTTTCGTTTGCTTCCACGTGCAACCCACGTGGCTAGAATCGACACAACCTCACTTTTATTTAATTTCGTCCGAATACAATTATTCGACTTTTGCCCATTACATTTGATCGTTAACGCATTGCCTTTATAACTTACTTTCGCAATGGAACAGTTCCTGGGCCCATAACCATGTTGGTTGAGGAGTATAAAAGTAATATTTTATTATCACTTATATAGTTCACACGTCTCATGGACGACAAAAGTAAGAAGAACAAAGTATAAAGTGAAGTCAGCGCAGAGAAACAAAAAAAACAAAAGACGGTACAGACGCCGTGTTCGTCCAGCGCATGCTTTGGCGCGCTATTTGAATTAGCTCGCGTGACAATCTCGTATCAAAAGGGGTGGCAGGAGATGGCAGGGGAAGTTCTAGGAGACGAAGGAGAGGGAGAGAAGTGGATGAGGAAGTTGGAAGAGAGGAGAAGAGTGTGTGGGGGAACGGGGGAGTGATTGAGGGATTGGAGTGGACGGAGAGCCGAGCGGAAGCGGAGGTCCGGGGAGGGAGCGTGCGAGCGGGCGAGAGAGCGAGCGAGCGAGCGAGAGGAGAGATCCTCTGTAAAGAGCGGGGAAGTGTGTAAATAGTGTAATTAGTTTGTAAATAGTATATGTATAAGTATGTAAATAGATAGATAAGTAGGTTTAAAGTAGGATAAGTAGGATAAGTTAAGGTTAAGTAAGGCTAAGATAGGATAAGGAAAATGTAAGGATGGAGGTGAGGATAAGGGAGATTGTAACCCTGAGGGGAACAATAATAAAACTACTACTACTACTACTTCTCTCGCTCATACCAGTTCGTTCATGTCTTTTTCTCTCGCACGATATCGGCGCATATAACCTATACATCTCTCACTCGCACATGTATTTCTCTCTCGCGCGATGTTGCCGACAGTTTCGAGCTCTCAATGAGACCTCCATGTATATATGCTCTAAGAAGAGAACCCGAGAACGAGCGACAGGAAACGAAAGAGTCGACGGCAACTTCGTGTCAACTGTGTCGTTCCCTCTCGCTCACTCTGGGGTTTTCTCACTCGCGGCATTGGCCGCACGGAATAGTGTCCGCAACGCGTTATACACCCACCGCCAGCCCCGTTCGTCGGGTTTAATACGAGTATTTACTGTAGTCAAGATTTCTTTAAATGCACTGACCAGACTGACTTTGAACATTGCCTGTATGTACATGCTCAAATCACTGTCCATAGTGTGATCATGGCTTATTATCTTTTTTTCATTTGTTCCCATTTTATGTTAAAACATTGAGAGATACAGTAATTCGTCGTTATTGTCCCGTTTTTACCATGCGTAATAGTCCCGCTCACTATCCCCACCATTTCTTGGAATCCTTCGGTCGAGAGTGAGAGAACGATAGAGACGACGGCAACTTCGTGTCAACTGTTTCGTTCCCTCTCGCTCGGCACTTGGAATAGTCTTAGAGCATATGCTACTCTAAGGGAAAAGTATCCGCATCGCGTTATTGTCCCGCCGCCAACACCGTTCGTAGGGACTATTAGGACGAATTACTGTATTACGACGCATTACTGTATTATGTAAGAAATTAAATTTTCAACTGTACACGGTTGTGATTTTGTTGTAAATTATTATCTGACGAAACGTCCCGATCATGATCAAAATTGACTTATCAATAACAGCAATGATATCATAGTCAAAGAGAGCGCCAATTATTTTGAGCATTTTCATTATGAAAGGACAAACCATGTTATGCTAGTAAAAATTTGCATCGCGAGATTGTTGTCACAATTAATGGATGTAGATCCAGGCACCATAATCTCGCCTTTTCACTTGCTTAAGGGGGGAGACCACTGTCAGAAATCTGAAATTTTTTTTACATTTTCTGAAAGACGTACGTTTCAAGAATGTTCTCTCCAAATTTTATGAAGAAATTCACAAAATTGACGGAGATATGATGTTTTTCGTGAAGCGGCGTCAAACGCGCGACTGAAGGTAGGATTTCCTAGACACGATTCGCCGCGGCCGGATCGTAAGCACCGCTCTTATGGAGAAGCGTGTAAGGTGAATGTCCCAGTGGTTGGACGTTTAAGGCGAAGGATGCGTTACTACGGCTTTTTATAAGTAAAAATAATATAATTTGAACTAAATATGTATCCAATCGTTAAACCGAGTTTTCTTCTTTCAGAAAATGTAGTATAGAGTATCATTTATATAAAGAAAAATATTAAAAATTATAATTTAGAAAAGTGTTCACTTGTCCCAGTGATTGGACAGAATTTACGGCATGTCCCAGTGATTGGACTTAACTGTCCCAGTATTTGGGCATAAAATAAAATTGAATAAAAACCGTTGCTATAGCAATAATTGCCATTTCTTTATACTGCGGAGTTTTATTATGTTTGAAAACAAAATAAAAACAATAAAATGTACAAATAAAACCTCATTATAATTTTATAACGTCAAATATTTAGGCGCGAGCGTGCGCACACGCAATCATACACGCACGGAAAATCGTAACAATAAAAAAGGTCTTTCATTTAATTCAGGGTTATTAATTAATTCATTGAATAAACATTAATATGAACATTTATTTGTTTAAAATTTTTCTAAACATAAAAAGGAATATTATTATTTTATAAAATATAAACAAGTTAAATATGACAATTTATGAGTTCGTTCCATTCTTATTTTTCTAGCAACTTGTAATGTCATGCCATTTTGAACTGCTTTTACAGCAGTCTCCACATTTTGTGGTGTGTAAGATTTCTTTATTACTTTTCCCTTTGGCATTTTGTTTTTAAATAATTTCTTATTCAAAATTTAGGTTAGATTGTTCTTTGAACAGAATCTAAAATTAATGAATAAAATATGTAAAACTAAATAAAAAATATTAAATTAGAGAATTTTATTAATATTCAAATGCTTTAAACTACTTGCAGCAACCCAATAACACTGGCACAATGGTATTGATTCCAAATTAACTCGCGTCCAAATGCGTCCAAACAGTGGGCCACGTCACCAAATATGGTGCTCCAGTCATTGGACAACGTGTCCAGTGACTAGGCCAGCGGCGATTTCATGTACTAGTGCATGGACACGGTAGTTTTTAATTAAACAAAAGAAAAATCATTTAAAAACACATGGCTATCAATTGAACAGATTTTAATAAGTCTAAAAAAACCTTTACTTACTATACTACTACTACTTTACCTATACTACTACTCAATCTTAGTCGAACACTTAGTAAGGCTTGTTATGATACATTAAGTTCGTGATTGCTACACAATAATATTTCTTTTTCAATTAATACATCATGTTTCTGAACTCTTTTCACGATTTTTAGTATAAAAATAAACAAGGATAATTATTTTATGTCCTGAACTTCATGAATATTATTTTAAAATTTAATATTAACAGAAATTCGTGGCACTGTCCAATCACTGGGACGTGTCCAACCACTGGGACATTTACCTTATCTGTTTTCCTAGGTGCGTTTTCCAACCGCTGTGTCAGTGCGTCTGTCTCCGCAGCTACCTAGGTTACTCGAGACGCAACACAATGCGATGAGTGTCTGTTTTCCGCCATTATGGCGGAATCTCCTGGCGGGCGGCTAGTCGCGGCGGCCAAAAGTTTGACTGCTCCAAACTGAGTCTAGCGGAGACCGCCGCGCGATCCATCTCCACAGTGGGACAGAATCCCAAGAAATAGGGAAACTAGTTGAAATCCAAATGTGATGGAATTATGTTTTCTTTATATATTTCTCTTAACCCTCCGAGTACGGGGCCTGGGTCAATTTTGACTCACCATTTCAGAGTGCTCACGCACACAGTGACGGAGCGGTTAATATGCCAAGCGGTCATTTACCTGTCGTCAAGGAGCGCCTCGCGCTTGGGGGTGCCATAAACAGAGTTTTTCCGGGGACATTGTTGGGGCCTAAAGAGTCAGAAGCTCGAAGCGACTGCGTTGCCTTGGGGCATTCGCGAATGTATCGCCGACAACGACGCTTCGCTGCATTCTCGAGTTTTTCCTGTGTTTTTTTTTGTTAGCTTTGTTGTTTTTATTATTATCGTTATCATTGTTATCGTTGTTATCGTTGTTATCACTGTTATTATCGTTATCGTTGTTATTGTTGTTTTGTTTGTTTGGTTTGTATCAATACAATGTCTATACTACCAAACGATGAGCATTCACTTTTTGTGGAAAACGACGAAGACGTTTACAACAGCGACCAGTCATCGGATGGTGGAAGTGTTTCGAATAGCGATTCGGAGCCAGAAGTGCAGGATTGGGAATCCGATGAATTTTATACGTCAGAATCCGAAGAAGATACTGAAGAAACTGGAGATACTGTTCCAGAAAATGAGACTGTATTTGGACGTAACTGGCAATATATTGTACCCAATAACGAAGCAGTCGCAGACCTTTCGCGTAAGTGTTCACTTACAGAAAAAAGTGAACACGTAGAAACGGTGGATGAATGTTTCCATTTATTTATCAATGATGAAATCATGCATACGATCATTCTCCACACAAATATCAAGGCAAGGAACAATATGCCGCCAAATAGACACTGGAAGCCAGTGGACCGTATAGAGCTCGATGCATTTTTTGGTCTTCTCCTACTTATTGGGCGGTTTAGAGAATCACGTGAACGCAAACAGGACCTGTGGAAGACAAGCGGTGCATTTTCTCGACCATTTTATACGGCAACAATGTCACGTGATCGGTTCACAGATATACTAACAACTTGTAAGGTATATTATTATTATACTTATTTATTATCCTTGTCGTTTGGTTTTGGATGACTTTCGCTTACATCTTCACATATATCCATACTTACATTTACATTTTACTCAGGTATATTCGTTTTGACGATTCAATCACAAGAGAAGAAAGAAAAGTAAATGATAAATTGGCACCCCTGAGGGATATTACAAATATGTTTGCACAAAACTGCAAGGACTCGTACGATGCAACAGCCGTTGGGTGCGTCGATGAACAACTAGTTACATTTCGCGGCCGTTGTTCATTCAAGGTGTATATGCCAAGCAAACCAGGAAAATATGGCATCAAAATATGGACCCTTTGCGATTCGAAAACTTTTTATTGCTGCAACATGCAAGTATACCTGGGGAAACAAGGAAAGGCCCCAGAAAAGCAACAAGGTCAACGTGTCGTGAAAGAAATGACAGATTTTTGGAGAAATTCTGGCCGCTGTGTAACAACAGATAATTTTTTCACCGACATAAGTTTAGCAGAATATCTGTTAGAAAACAAACTTTTTTTGATTGGTGCAGTTCGAAAAAATAGGCGGGACTTACCCAAAATACTGACGCAAATACAAGATCGATCTATATATTCTTCTTATTTTTTATTTACGGAAACAATAAGTTTAGTCTCCTACATTCCGAAACCGCGAAAGTGCGTTGTACTACTTTCTACACTACACCGTGAACATAGTATATCTACAGCAGCAGAAAACTTCAAACCCGAAATAATAAAATATTATAATTCCACAAAAAGTGGGGTAGATGTTTTAGACAGGTTAGTAAGGGAATACTCTTGTAGGCGTTGCACCCGCCGTTGGCCATTATCACTGTTTATGCATTACATCGACATCGCCGCATACAATGCTTTTGTTATATGGCATACTAAGAATCCCACATGGGAAGTTAGACATTCGTCAAAAATGAGGCGAAAGTTATTTTTAGAAGAATTAGCAAAAAAATTAACTGCTAGAAATATTGATAGGCGGGCTAGTAAATTTGAAAATAAAGGAGGGCTAAATGCAAATGTTGCAATCGCGATAGAAGCGACGGGACGAAAAATTGTAAAGACAAAAAAACTAGCAGGTCACAAGCGTGGTAGATGTTGTTTCTGTGTGGGGAGTAATAATAAACATCATACTGTATGCGATTCTTGTCAAAGATATGTGTGTAAAAACCATTGTACAGAAAACCGTACAGTTTTATGCAATACATGTAGTGTTATAAATGATGAATAAACATGATTTTTTTATAATTCACAAATTGCAACCCTATTATTGTTTCGTATATGTGGAACAAGTATCCAAACGTAATCCGAAACCCACTTCCACCACGTTCCGTAGTATTTCGGCGAGGATCTCGAGCTTGAGGGACCATCCCCACCTGAATACTGTATCGGCGAGGACCTCGAGCTTGAGCGACCATCCCTACCTAAATACTGTATCGGTGAGGGTCTTGAGCGACCGTGAATATGCATTAGTGAACTATCGGTGTGGGGTCTGCCAAGACCCAGGCCCCGTACTCTATGTCCCGTACTCGGAGGGTTAAACTAATAATATGAGCACCTGAAAGATGGAAAAATATCATGGCGGCTACTTCTGATCTGTATGTAAACACGTGTCAAAGTTTGTATGTTTTTATTTTGTGAAAAAATTTAAGTCGAGGCTTTTGAATTTCGGTGATATAAGGGGACATTCTACTCTCTCGGTCGAAAAATCCGCCACTTTTCGGTGATGATTTTTAAAATGAAATAAACACTTAACGTTTTCGAATTTCTGGAGATATATTCTACCGCTCTTGAAATACAAGAAAAAATCTTTGTTGTTTGTTTATTTCATTTTTTTACATAAATATTTCGCAGTGAAGTTGGCGGCTTCAAAATTGCTGGCGATTGAAATTTCAGACGACTGGATCATCGGAAATAAAAAAACCAAAAATATTTCTAATTCGCAGGAGTATGGTTATCTCGCTTACCACGAAAGAACAATTTTGAACCAAAATCATTCAAATGAGAGTCGATCAAAGTTGAAAGTACCGAAAAGGGCATTTCTTTTCTGTTGAATAGTTATAAAATGTGGGAAAATATTAAAAAATCTTAAGATATTTGTGCTTAGCGAGATAGTCATACTCCTGCAAATTAAAAATATGTTTGGTTTTTTGTTTCGGTTGATCCAGTCGTCCGAAATTTTAACCGCCAGCAATTCTGAAGCTGCCAACTTCACTGTCAAATATTTAAGTAAACAAGTTAAATAAACAAACAACAAAGATTTGTTCTTGTATTTCAAGAGTGGTACAATATACCTTCCGAAATTCGAAAACGTTAAGTATGTATTTCATTATAAAAACCATCACAGAAATGTGGCGAATTTTTCGACCGAGAGAGTAGAATGTCCCCATAAAAGAAAAATATTTTGGGAAACGAAATGAGTAGTATCGTTTCTGCAAATAATTAGTTACATATAGTTTTTTCCATAAGAAACCCATAGAAAAAATATCAGCAACTGTCGGCCTTTAGTTACCTTCCGGGAACTTCCAAGCAAATTTCTTTTTTGTTTTATAATCAACATATATTTGTCCTTGCAACTGGGAACACAAGATTTGGCAATATTTGCCAATCATGGAGTAATTGTCACGTCCCGGGTGGAGGTCTTAGGGGACAATGACACTGTGGGGTTAATGGAGCCCAGGCGAGAATCTGAAATCCTACACACTGTGTTTCAGGGGAATTTCAAGCGTGAATCTTAAATCCAGTACTCTGAGGATTTTTGAAGGAAGTCAGGCGCGAATCTTTAATCCATCACACTGAGGGAAAAAGGGAGGTCAGGCACGAATCTTAAATCCAGCACACTGAGGGAAAAAGGGGGGTCAGGCGTGAATCTTAAATCCAGCACACTGAGCGTGGAAGGAAGATAGGCGTGAATCTTCAATCCAGCACACTGATCGACAAAGGAAGGTTTAGTAAGCGAATACACACCGGGGAGACACCCGTTAGAGCACTTGTTTTGATTTATCTCGGTAATTGGATTTACCGTTGCATTAAGGTAAAGAGTTACCCGTAATAGTTCCGCAAAATCCGTCTAGACATACGGCTATACGCGGGCTATGCGAAAGAACGTTTATAAACACTGTAAGAACACATGCGTTCGCGAACCGAGATCAGCTGTTCCAGTAGCCTGTTTTGATTTAGGTATCTTCGTAGTCGAAGGATTGACACAATAACTCGAAGCGTAATTTAAACAAGGCGGTTTATTAGTTTAACCATGGGTAAATGCACTGTCTATGTGATAGTGTGGTTAACAAGAAAATGCGTTAGACGTTAAGCATTAGCACATAACATTTATATAAGTGGTGATTAATGACAGTAGAAGAATATGAACATGAAACACGTGAAAATAAGTCAATGAAATTATATAAAAACAATAAGCGTAATAATACAAAATAGTGTGAAAAGCAATGAGCGTTGATAATACAAAATATATGAACAGCAATATACGTCAATATATGAAATATACGTCGCAATAGGACTTCCGGGGTTTTTACAGGTACCAAAGGTGAGTCTATAATTAGACTTGTAGACAATAGAATTTCAGGCTTCCGGGGTTTTTATAGCCGCTTGTACGAAATATGCGCTGCAATAGGATTTCTGGGCTTTTGCGAAGGGAATACTCAACCCATTTGATGGAGTTTGGGTGGTTTGATTGGAAAGAGGTGGTAGTGGCTTTGACCTCTTTGGTCATAGAGAGGGGATGAGACGTGGTCTCGATTTAAGAGGGTTTTTTGGAACGAGGGACTTGTTTAAATTAGACATGAGGGAAGTGGTCATGCCACGTAAGGCGAATGGGGAAGGAGGTTTCGTAATTGACCGTCTTGGGATGGGGACCGCTAAGGTACATCGCCAAGGTGGTCAGTGATGGGGAAAAAGGGGTAAGACTTGAGTTTGAGTGGTTTTGATGGAGTTGTGTTGAGGTTTATGAGGGAGAGTTGTGGTAATACCGCGCGAAAAATAGTGGGACGTCACATAATTACTTGCACTCCATGTCGCACAGTTTTCTAAAATCTTTTGTTGTAGTATGTCTTTCGAAGTTATGTCGTACTTTTTTAATGTCCTGTGGATTTCAGCTTACAAATATTCGATGAGGTTAATGTCCAGACATTATGGGGATGTATGACACGTATGTAATCCATGCGGCATATTACACAATAATCATTCTTGTACAATTCTGGCCGTAATGCTTGCGGTCGTTGTCTTGCTGTAAATAAAAATTCTCCACTAACCCTAATTGCACAGCATGCGACAACGTCGAAAAAACGTAATATTAATATAAAATAAGGTATGTATGTATAGGTAATTAATGCCGATGGAATACTTTTGTGACCCTGCTTCAGTACATCTGCGCAATGAATGGTTCATAACTTCTACAAATCTAACATGTTAATTTTTTTGTTTACAGTTTTATTGTTTAAGTATATCTTTTTTTACCGGTGGACAAACCAAACTTTTGTTGGACAAATGTCGAAAAACGAATGCCATCATTGTTTTATAAAAATTCGCAATTGGGGGGTGCCAACTTCACAGACCTCGAATCGTCGTCTCGAATCTCTATATGTACATATGTATATGTATACACTGTATTGTACAGGGTGATTCTGGAGCGACGCCTGTCCAAGAGATGCCGGCTGGCACCACGTGGGGAGCTCAACTTCCCGTGATGCCTTGCCAAATTTTATGGCTTTCGACCCTCGAAGGGTTTGGAATACCTTTAAAAGTAGAAAAATCCAAGTTCCACATTTCTCATCAGATCTCTGCGAAAACGCCCCTACAGCACATTTGTTGCCGAAATGTTTCAGTTACGTTGCGGTTTAATATTTGAAATATTGCACGGAATATTGCCCAAAAGTTACAAGTAAATTGCTATGTCCGCCCCTGTGCAACATTGCAGGATATATTTCTGCAACATTGTTTCGAAATATTACAGCAATGGTAGCGCAACATTTCTGAGATTTTACAGCAATGGTAGCGCAACATTTCTGAGATTTTACAGCAATGGTAGCGCAACATTTCTGAGATATTACAGCAATGGTAGCGCAACATTTCTGAGATTTTACATCAATGGTAGCGCAACATTTCTGAGATTTTACAGCAATGGTAGCGCAACATTTCTGAGATTTTACAGTAATGGGCAGGCAACATTTCTGAGATTTTACAGCAATGATCGCGCAACATTTCTGAGATTTTACAGCAATGGTCGCGCAACATTTCTTAGATTTTACAGCAATGGTCCCGCAAGGTTTCGGGCAGTAGGGCCAAAAAAAAATAACGGTATTTTATATACATATATTCCGGATGTGTCCGTGAGGGGGACGTGAGGATGACATGAATGTGTGCAGGAATCGTAGTAGCATAACGTCCGTGTGTCTTTTATAAATAGTAAATACTTTACCCCAGGGAGATTCGAACCCGCGACCTGTAGCCCCGTAGACGAACACTTTACCGCTACAGCTATAATCCTTGATTAGGAAAATTGCTTCCGTATTCGAACTTATATTTCTACCGTGCAACACATTAAACCCAAATTATTCAAAAACGAAGATTTGTTTTGACAAACCCCATTACATCTCCCTAATTGTGGAGCGGATATTTCACAACAAATTCATTTCGACACTTGATGTTGTATTAAGTTGATTCATATTCTGTTATGAAATATCCTGCGTTGTACAAAAAAATAATGTTTTTTTAGTTTGTAACGCATTTTTAATACAATCGTTTAACATAAATTTTGTTATTTTTTTTTATTTTCTAGTTTTTAGTGTTTGAGGATTTACATTTCACAGATCAGAGTTCTTTACAAATATCTTTTATTGTTGTATGCAGTTTAACAGTTTGCTTAAACCTTATAGTCCTCGCTTCTATCTATCCTATCATAAAACGGTCGCGTCGTCTTCAGCCGCGTATTCGGCGAGTCAAGGGTGGCTCGCCAAAGGGACCACACGGTCACCAGGCGTAGGGAAAAACCCCAGGCCCGGTGTTAGCTTTCCAGGCTCGCGGCTTACAATTGCAAGTACAGTGTAAGACTGTATTCTATTTGTTGACATATCTGATATAAATAATTAATACAATTATTCAATTAACACTATATATACACTCAATAACACTATATAACACTCATTAACACTATATAACACTCAATAAACAAACTCATAAACTATATAGGTATAGCAAGAAAAGAGATTTGCAAATAAGAGTTACACGTGCCAATTACTGACAGTGTCCTTACCATTCACATTTAATTTATTATGCGTAATGAAAAAGTTCCGTATTGTTGAGAGAAAATTTCTAAGTCCGGATATGTTGCGGATTTATTGCCGAAATCTTGCTGTTTAGTTGCCAGGTTTCGCAACTAAACGGCAAGATTTCGGCAATAAATCCGCAACATATCCGGACTTAGAAATTTTCTCTCTACAATACGGAACTTTTTCATTACGCATAATAAATTAAATGTGAATGGTAGGGACACTGGCTGTAATTGGCACGTGTAACACATTTTACAATTTTTTTTGCTGAATAATATATAATTGTTTGTTTAAATTCGATAATGTTAATTAAATAATCGTATTAATTTTTTTTGTCAAATATTGTCCACGTTCGCATACGTTTCCTCGGTGGTAGCCTGTGGAATCTTAGACTGTATTCTGCGTGTCGACAATTCGGGATCGCTCCGCGAAATTCCGGATTTATTGCGGATTTATTGCTGATATCTTGCTCATATCTTGCGAGCACCGCAAGATGTGAGAAACATATCAGCAATAAATCCGCAATAAATCGGAACTCAGCTATTTTCTCTCGACAATTCGGAACGTTCAAATTAAATATAATCAATTAAACGGTAATGGTAGGGAGACTGGCAGGAATTGGCACGTGTAACACATTTTACAATTTTTTTTGCTGAATAATATTTAATTGTTTGTTTAAATTCGATAATGTTAATTAAATAATCGTATTAATTTTTTTTGTCAAATAATGTCCACGTTCGCATACATTTCTTAGGTGGTAGCCTGTGGAATCTTAGACTGTATTCTGCGTGTCGACAATTCGGGATCGCTCCGCAAAATTCCGGATTTATTGCGGATTCGTTGCTGAAATATTTCACGTGGATTGTACCTCAATATATGCGCAATATTTCACGGCTATGTGTGCGCAATATTTCCGAAATATTGCACACACCTGGCCATTGTAATATTACACGGCAATGTGTGCGCAATATATCTGCAACATTAAACAAATCTGGCAGTTGAAATATTGCACGGCAATGTTACCACAATTTTGCAGTAATATTGCTATTCAACTCGTAACCAAACGGCAACATTGCAATATACTGCAACTTTTGTGCAACATTTCTGCAACAAAATGTGCTGTAGGGGCGGTACCATTCGATTCTCTATGTTTCGCCGTTGAAACTAACATCAAGAACGACGTAATTCGGAGCATAATGAAGGAAATTAGATGAAAAATTCCTTTATATAATTTCTCGCTAGCTTCGTTAAAAATAGTCCGATTTAAATGATATTGGGTATAATTTTCATGGGCAAAACGTAAGGAATCCATCGGTGTCACTTTCTCATCGATATGGTAAATAATAAACAATCTGGTTTTTCTGAAACAAGTATACCGACCGTTAGAATAGACCCTTTTAAGTGCCCGAACCCAACTGGGTCCCTTAACGCGGTACCTGGGGTCTGCTCGCCGCGGCGACGGGTCGCGATTCTCTGCCGCGATCCGCCGCCGCGGCGAATCGTGTCTAGGAAATCCTACCTTGAGCCACGCGGAATATTGAACGCGTTTTCCTCAGAATTATATTTTTCAACCGCGTTGACAGTGTACAGAGAAATCTATACGTCCAATTGACATGAGCAAGAACATTAATTCCGATTAACCATATGGCCTGGGGACTGTCAACGTAACTAGCATGTTTTGGCCGGAGCGCAAATTTTGACGAAGAGTATACAGGAAACGGATTTATGAATTTGATTGAAAAAAATTTTTCATACCCTTCCATATGTATACTATTAACTATACTAAGCAATAAATTGATTTACTTGCGTTGTTTGGTTGAAATAAATTCCCGAAAACACCCTTACGTTTCGGACCGTCGCAGTGGTCTCCCCCTTAAATATGTCTGGTAAGCGATACAAGTTGTAAGTACGTGCGGCTGGGAGAGACGAGATATTGATCACGTGCTGGGGCAATGTCTTTTATTTGATCAACATTGAACCAAACTAATTACTAAATTAAATAAAATCAAAAATACCGCGCTAACACGGAAGCGAATAAGTATCAAAACAATTACATAAATAAGATTAAACGTGGGGCCTATTCAACGCAAAAGGGGCCTCATTTTCAAAACTAAATTTTGGTGTATTCATTATTTTCTTTCTATCACAGTTGCCGGGCCCATTTCCATTTTTTTTCTAAATGTTACAACCCGTTTTTTTAATTTTCCAATTTTTCGAGGGCCTGGCGGCGGCTGCCTCCTTCGCCTCCTCGTTAAGACGGCGCTGCTTTATACATAGTAGGTGGCACAAGTATTAAAGTATTTTCCATTAATATGGCAATCGAATGAAACGGATATGTGAAAATCGTACTCGGGAAGCAGGAATATGTATACCTACCTACAACGGGATGCAGTTACCAAGGTTACAGATAACTTGATAACGCGTATAGCATTTATGAAACACTTGTGTTATTGCAAATATGCATCATACGAAAACAGTCACTACAAGGAGCGACAATTTATAGAACTGTCACTTACACACTAATGCAGTGTATACACCATACATATTGTCGTGCTTCCGGCCGAAATTCAATGTAAATTTTCTCAAAAACTGAGCGACTGGCGACAAAATTTTATTCTATATTTTCTGCTTATTTTTTCACGTAGAATCACCACCTTTCGCTTGTACCACCGAATACAAAACACCCTGTATAATATTGAGATCTATTTACATGCGAACATTAAGTACGTATGCGCGATATCTAGTTATCATAGTCAAAAAGTAATGATTCTTGTGTTCAGTTATCGTAATGCGTTATTAATCTC
Source organism: Andrena chrysosceles (assembly GCA_963855975.1). NCBI lineage: Eukaryota > Metazoa > Arthropoda > Insecta > Hymenoptera > Andrenidae > Andrena > Andrena chrysosceles. The sequence goes on along the minus strand of OY979766.1, from coordinate 65,215,917 downwards.
TTTAAAAAAATCGAAAATTTAGAGATAAAGCAAAGATTAAAACTACATAATATGTAAATGGAGCGGTCCTATAATTTTTTAATCTAAAACATGTGTAACTGCCTACCTTTATTATTGATTACTAAGGATTGATTATTAAGGAAGTAATTGAAAATATTTTTAACAAAAGTTGGCTCATTGGGAAAGGCTGTTTTAAAAAAATGATTTCTTGCTGTTCCTCACATTCTGTCTGAAAATTTCAGGAAGTATCATTTGTACGACGAAATTCTGAGAAAAATATCGTATATCAGCAGCGCAAGTTAGGAAAGGCGATCAAAGTTTGCACAAAGATCTGCTAATGTATCTTGGGGCAAACTGATATGAATTTTCGCACAGGGCCGCATTTACCAAGGCGCACGAGGCGGAAACTAGAGTCCTCACTTCCTATGGGGCCACGTTTTAAAACTTACTTCTCACAAACGGCAATATAAAAAACAGCCTAGTTATAGTTGTAAAATAAAATACTTCATTTTAAATATTAAATTCATAATATAAAGTTATAAGAATTTGTGTATATTTTATCATGTTACGAAAATGTTTTTTCAATTTGTAAAAAAATATTAATCAAATAGGCCAAACCTTCTAGATGACATAAAGGGAGAATGAACTCAATACGATAAATCAGTTTCGCAAATAAAAATTCTTAAGTAATAATGTTAATAATGTTTTCGTATGTTATTGCGAGAGATAACTATTGAATCATTATAATAAATTTTGCTGTGTAATTTGTTATTTCAGTTTAAGTTAAATATATATTTACATTTTGTTACATTTATATCTTCTGTTTTCAATCCACACTTGGACATACTTTTGAAATAAAAACATGAAAAATATTTTCAATCATTTTCTTGTTATTTCTATTTTAACAATCATTTATTTTATATTAACTACTTCTATTAAAGCCGATGGTAGATGGCAAACATCTTCATAATTTAGTGTTTCAAATACAACAATGCCTCGGTAGTCGGTACATCGGCGCAGTTTGGGGCTGACAGTGTCAGAGTAAAAAATAACTGCAACAGTGTGTTTTCACAAATCCCGTCACGAGAGAGACAAACAATGAGAACGAAAGGAACAGCGTACATACCTTCCCGGCCTATTCAGCTAGGTCGAACTGAACCGAACCCACCCGAACTAAACCGACCCGGAGGCCTAACCAGTCGGCGGACCGCTCCGCACATTAAGTGGTGATCGACCGACCGGTCCCCGTTCGTCTCAGAACTACGGACCCCGATTCCAGACCGAAGTGCAATTGGTCAGGAGGCTTCGGCTCCCTTTTGCAACCTCTCGCTACTATGGTCAGAAATCTCTCCACTTTCGTTACGGTTACTGGTTACTTGACCGATATGTGACCGGTCTGAATTTCGGTTTCTGCTTCGGTCTCGACTCCCTGTTTTAAACTCGACTATTCTGCCGATTGGTCAAATGTCGGAAGAAGCCAAGGAATCTAGCAACAAAGATTTTAAAAGATTCCGACAATTTAATACTAGAAAAAGTTCGAGGTTTTCGACAAATGAGGATATAATGCATAATTTATTAATAACATCGGATCCTTTAATTTCAATTTTGAGGTCCGATTAATTGATCTTGAAAAAGGCGCAAAATATCTTTTTTTTATTTAGAATGAATATGTAGAATATATGGAAGAAGACAATCTTGTTTAAATTTAAATTGTTTAATTTATATTTATTTTTTATTTTATCTTCTTTTAATGATGTAGGAACAAAAATGGTTAATAAACTCGTTGTTCCGAAACCAAGAGATCAGAATTTGTTCTTTTTAATCCCTAAAGAAAATTTTGGATAACTATTGTGTGAAATTTGAGCAAATTTAATCCCAGAAAAAACGAGCAAAAAAAGATAAAAATCGGTTAAGAATTCACTGAGATACGGAATTTCGTCCACAGAAAGACACTTTGAGCGCTATCGCCAATTAAACAAAATCGGATCGACAACGCAGTGGCAAATGGTGGCAGCTAATTCCTTTCTGAATTTGTTTATTACATTCTTACCCACATTCTAAATGCAAAAGATGTGGTTGGGAAAGAGTATTGGATAGTTTTATTTACTAATGAACAATAATAAAATCGTAAAAAAATAAATCACGGTTTTTAACGTTCTTCGATATTTCTGAACGCTATTAGGTTCTATAATCATACATTAAAATGATATTTTAGACGGTTCTGGTTGTAGTAAACGCGGTAGACATTCCAAATTTTCAGTCATTGCAAAGTTGTATTTCAAACATTCTGACGTGTCAACAAATCGCCTGCTTTATGTTTCCGCTATTCCCTAGTGCCAATTGAAGATTTTACGTAAAAAAACTACTTAGATAAGCAAAATCTTATCAAATTAGCCCCAAAGATTGTTCTGCTAAAGTTTTCATCCAACTTTGTCAGAAAAAGAAGATAGAAAAACACACGTTTTTGTCGCAATTCAGATATTTGATATTATAGCAAATTTAATAACCGACAAAACGAGCCAAATAAATAAAAAATCGGTTGAGAATTGACGGAGATCCGGAATTTTGACCGCAAAAAGTCACTTTGGAACCACTGTGCCCCGGCAGTTAGTCGCAAATTTTACATTTCATATTGTACCGTATGTAGTGTTCAAACTGGATCCATACCCAGTTAAGGATTCTTCCAGCGGACATTTTTGCATCATGCCACGTACTTGTCAGGTTCAAATTCAGTTTGGAAGTGTCTCTAATTGAATGAAAATGAAAGTATACCTCGTATCCTGCCGGCAAGCGCCCGTCTACTCACAAGCTTTCCAGGTGTCCACCTCCGATTGCTTTAAGGGGTCATTCTGGTTAGATGGTTTGAAAAATAGATTATTTTTTTTCACATTTTTCGAAAGTACATATTCTCAAGAATGTACTGTTAAATTTTCATGGAAAAATTTCAATTATTTTAGCTTCTACGTAGACATTTTGGAGGGAGCGCCGAGGCTCGGCCTCAATAGATGAAAACTTTAAACGCGTTTTTCTCGCAACGTCATTTTGTCACATGGTGCAGGTAAAATCTCAAAATCTGTCGAACCGATTGCTTTATAAATTGAACTGCTTATTCTGCACACCTATGCCTCTGGCCGGTACTACAACCATGTATTTCTGTTGAGTCTAACCTACTTTTAAAATCGAAAATAGCACAGAAAACACAGCCGAAATACATTGATTCTTGTATTTTGTCCGCCATTTTGTTAATTTTAAGGATAAATTATTTATTCTAGTACGGGCCATAGCGACAGTCATACTAATCAAGAATCTGTTTGTATTTTTGGATTCAGATAAGTCCAACTGCTGAAATCACGTGCACGAGCGAGGCATGAATTTTTAAACATGTTTCCAAACTCGTCTTCGAAACCATTTTAAAAACAATAATTTATTACTTTTATATTTTTTACTTACTGTAGAAATGTAGTTTAATCTATAGAAAAAGTTTGATTCCATTATTATAATTCCTGTCTTCGCAATAAATTCTTGAAAATCGCTGAATTTATCGGTGCGCTAACCAGAATGACCCCTTAATTTTTGGATACGTTTTAGAGCAGCGCTGTCCAGCGTAGGGGCCCCTCACACGCCAGTTTCCCCTTCCAATCTTCCTCTCACACAGCGTGCCTTCCGTTGTCAAGGAGACCGCGCAACGCTACGAAGGCTTCCACGACGGGCTAGCCGGGCAAGCGTCTTCGCGGTTAGCGTCGCGCGGTATCCCTGACAACGCGGACAATAGTGGGACAACCCCAATCTTCCGCGGGAGTGACCTTGGACAGCGCTGGTTTTAGAGGACCGAAAAATAAGATATAGGTGTTTTTTTATTTTGGCCTGTTTGCATGTTTCGGGGGTGAAACCACCCCTCAAAGGTTTCAGGTGTGCGTCTCCGAATGTTCTGGTTTTTGGATATGTCTTATGGGACCGAAAAGTAATACTTAGGGGTGAAACCACTCCCCACAGATATAAGGTTTTCAGGTTTTCGTCTACTATCTAAATTTAGAGGTAAAACAACGAGAACTCTGATTGCGGTGCAAAAGTCGCAACGCGCCCACTCATGCAAGTCTGAAAAGCGCGCCCACCAAAGGATTAAGTTAGTTGTATACATGCTGAAAAATTTGTCGAAATTGGTTGATGCTGAAACAAGCGACAGACATGGAAATATGTAAAATCTTTACATTTATTACAGTTGTAGGCTGAAAACTTTGATTTCCACGACTTTTAATTGTTTGTAACTCATAGCTACGTTAACCGACATCAATCAAATTTTCAGCATGTTACAACTGAATTAAGGGGGAGACTACTGTGACGGTTCGAAATGTAAGGGTGTTTTCGGGAATTTATTTCAACCAAACGATGCAAGCAAATCAATTTATTGCTTAGTATAGTTAGTATGTACTTACATATTGAAGGGTAAAAAAACAATTTTGTCAATCAAATTCATAAATCCGTTTCTTGTATACTCTTCGTCAAAATTTGCGCTCCGGCAAAAACGTGCTAGTCGCGTTGACAGTCCCCGGGCCATATGGTTAGTCGGAATTCAAAAAAACAATAATATTTAGAAACCCACACAGCACCATAACATTGCAGCAACGTCTCTGCAATATTGCGGTGCAAGATTGCAATGTTGCACCATAACATTGCAGAGACGTTGCAGGTTTAGTCCTATGTCCGCCTTCGCAATATTGCAGGTGTATATTTTTGCAATGTTGCAGCAACATTGCAAACTTGTAGTCCTGCAATGTTCCGGCAATGATTCTGCAACAAAACGGCAAAATTGTGGCAATGATCCTGCAACTCTTCGGAAATATTGCGATACGAGATTGCAATGTTGCACCGTCTTTTTTTCATAGAAAATATTTTTACCCCAGGGGGATTCGAACCGAGAACCTGTAGCATCGTAGACGAACACTTTACCGCCGCAGCTACAACCGCTGATTGATAAGATTGCTTACGTATTCGAACTTATACTCCTACCGTGCAAAACTTTAAACTCAAATTATTCAAAAAGGAAGGCTCATTTGACAAACCTATTAGGGATTTTTAACACTGTAGGTGCGGACTCTAACTATAACCCGATGTCATTTTAGGTTAGGTTAGAAAGTAGTCTTTAGACTAAACCTTTGCATTTGTCTTTTCATCTCTCTTTTTTCTTGCTTGATTGTATATACGTGTTTGTGCAATAAAGACGTTTAATAATAATAATAATTGCACACATTAAAATATATAGTATCTACTCCATCTAAACAAATTAAATTCATTTTCAAATCTCTTCTATAATTTAAATTCATGTACAAACAACTCTCACAATAACACTTTTTTCATATCTTCAACGGCCAACGAAAAATGCTAGCATATCCAGTTAAATGAAACATGCTGTAGAATCTACTCGACATCATATTTCAAATTTCGTCAAAGTCATAGTTGCTTCAGAATATTGCTGTACTGTTTCTACAATATTTCCACTACAGTATTGCACGGCAATATGTAGGCAATTTTGCTGGGTCGTTGCCACTGAAACATTGCACATCGATGTGCGCGCAATATTGCCGAAATATTGTAGGATCGTTGCCACTGGAACATTGCACGTCGATGAGCGCGCAATATTGCAGAAATATTGTAGAATCGTTGCCAATGGAACATTGTACGACAACTTTCTTGCAATATTGCTGCAATATTGTAGGATCGTTGCCAATGGAACATTGCACGGCAACGTTCTTGCAATATTGCTGCAATATTGTAGGATCATTGCCACTCCAATAATGCACGGCAATATTGCAGGAACGTTCCTACAATTTTGCAATGCAACCTGCAACAACGCAATATTGCAGCAACGTTCCTGCAATACAGCTGCAACAAAGTGTGCTGTATGGGAACTAGAAGCTCACCTCTATTACGTGACGATGAAAAAATGTCAAAAATTGTAAAAAATAACAAAATGGCGGACCACTTAAAAAAAAGTCATGTTTTCGGGGTACAAAATTGGGGAAATGTTGTTAAAAAAAATAGAAGCAGGTCGAAAATTGAAAAAATCTGATCATCACGTAATAGCGACGGATTTTCCGTACAATAAATGTCCTTGTTCATGTCAATTGGACGTATAGTTTTCTCTGTAGACTGTCAACGCGGTTGAAAAATATCATTCTGAGGAAAACGCGTTCAATGTTCCGCGTGGGTCAGTCGCGTGTTTAACACCGCTTCACGAAAAACACCATATCTCCGTCAATTTTGCGAATTTCTCCATAAAATTTGGAGAGAACACTCTTGAAACGTACGTCTTTCAGAAAATGTAAAAAAATCAGATTTCTGCCAGTGGTCTCCTCCCTTAAATCTACAAACGGGATTTTGAAATTTTCATTACGGACTCAGATAAAAAAGTTGAAAAACCGTCCTTCACTATTTTCTTCGATATTCCGACCATTGGCAATTTTTGTTTCTAACACTGAAACACATCACCTACTTAGTAAACTAATGCTTCTAGCGTCTTAAAAACATCTCAAGTCGTTTGGACCAATTTTGAAAAAGATATTCTGTTTTAATGGGTGTACCAATACTTTTGTCCGGCAAAATACTGTAGCTGTGGTGTATACATGATATAAACATACATATGATATACATTATACATATGTTTACAGATTGTATTTTGTTTAATACCCGTTCTTTCGTCCGTGTTAAACAGATAACAAGGGATACATTATTTCTTGTTTTTTTTTTAAAAACATTTAGAATTCGCTACAAAAGTTTCTGTATTTCCGCACAATCAAATCTTTCAATGAAAATTATACACATATTTCTACCGTACTTATTATGACTTTCTCATACAATAATTGAAGTGAACTTATCTATGACCTTTTCCTAAACATATATTCAACCAACGTTTTTGTAATATATAGCTATACCGGAAGTACATATTGTAATATTTGTAATGTATGATATTGATCATCCAAACGATACAAAAAGTGATATTCAAATATTTGTTCAAAATCGCAAGTTCTATGGAGACATAATTAACACGCCTACACCTTATCTTACGTATTTAATTGGAATTCCATATGAAGACTGTTTAATCTTTGCGCTTGTTATCACGAAGCATTTATGATGCCTATATTTCTTTTCACTGCGCAGACTGACTTCTCTTTAAAAGAACAAAGAACATTCTACGTCGAATTTTAGCTGAAATCGGCAAGCTCAAATTATTATGTAATATATTATGTTATTAATGTAAATTTGACGAAGTGATTACTATATTAATTAATATAAATATATACATACGTTTGTTTAAACAAATTTAATTCTTGCAAGCGTTAAAAATTTAATAAAAACAAAATTGTTAATTATTATTTTACAGATAATTTAAAGGAAATAAAATGAATGCTAGTCAGTGTCAAAGTGTAATTCATATGTTTGGATGATTATGATAGTGGTTTAAGCCAAAAATCGAAACAAGAGAGTGTATTGCTTATTTTGTATTGCACTGATCTAAATAAGCAATAAAATCACTTTCTTCGATTTCTGACTTAAACCACTTTCATAATCACCGGCACATCTGTCCCCGTGAGAATGAACTAAGATCATAAACTTCATGTTTATTTCGCGCGCGGTTCTACTTCGATAGATCGAAATCGTTCGAATGCACTCGAGGTGTTGCAGTCCAAGCAGTCGCAAGGTCTCTGCCATCAGCGAAGTGCAGCGAAGGGGTGGTAAGGTATTTATTCCTCATATCAATTGATGCACATACGTTTCCTCCCTTAATTCGTAATATTACCGACAAAGTGTACGAATTCTCAGAACACTGTGGTTCAACAAATCGACGGATACTCGCGAATAAACACGCCGAAGAGAATATAGCTCCTATACGAAGATGTGTGGCGGCTTTACATGCTCCAAAAACGCATTGACGGCGCTAAACATCCTTTACATTGTAAGCACAACTATCAGAAAGAGAATTGTCTGCACCATTCTGTGTTCAAGCCTTTCGGTTTAATGGTATTTTACTTTAGAAAACCTTGTATTATTGACTTTTTTCAGAAACCTTGCATTATCTGCAATTTCTCACTATTCACTACACCTTGCATTCCTCACTATTTTTCATTACATTTAGAGTACTTTTCTTGTCTTCGACACTGATACTTACAGTAGAACAAATTTCTATCCCATATCATTGTAAGCAGTTGTCATAAATTGTGTCTTTAATATTTCATCGCTTATATGTATTTAAGAAGAATTTCTTCATTATATATAATATGAATACAAGTAATATTAAAATTATACTTTTGAGTAAACGGAAATTATATTAAGGTATGTTTTAACATTTTAGGTTGTTGCATTTATTCTAATCGGTGTTGCTGTTTATGGACGAGCTTCCGCATTAGTTACGAACCTTCCCATAATTGGAGGGATTTTAGCATGTGGTGTGATCCTGATTCTGATTTCAATACTCGGTCTTATCGGTGCTGTTAAACATCATCAAGTTTTGCTATTCTTTGTATCCTTTTAATGGTCTATTATACTAATATTAATATTTTCTATTATAGTGGAGTCGAAACAAACATTACTAAATATCATTTACTTAGGCAAAACTAAAATAAATATTTGAAAATTCCTGTACAATCTTCTTTTTATAGTTTCTTTGTACATGTGTAATTTTTATCAAGAAGACTAAAAAGAGGATAGTGTCGGTGATCTAAAAATAGATCATTTGTCAGTCATAAAGTAAAAATATTTAAGTCATGCTTTATAAATAGAAAACAGATCTATTTGTAAGTTAGTGGATCTGTTTCAATAACACAGATATTTGATAAATACTTAGCTTCGTAAATGATACAGTCATCTAAACTTTCAACCAATAGTTTAAAAATACTATACAGAACGAATTTCAAATATAATCCTTAATAATGCTTGTTTAGTACATGCTTATTTTGTTCCTGTTGTTCCTGATTCAATTCAGTATCGCTTGTGCTTGTCTTGCCGTTAACACCAAGCAACAAAAACAGTTAGCAGAGCAGGTAACATTAATATATTAAAAATAATATACTTGGCTCAATCTAGCGCGTATCATGTGTAATACATATTGTACTAAATGCAAAGGGTGCACTACCCAAAATTTTCCAAAGAAATTGTCATAATGTGTGATAGTTTCGAAACTTTATTAAAATGCAAGTCAGAGTAGCAGAATGGAAGCATGTGTTATTATTACTTGATCAGTTTTACATCTTTTTTTGGCAAATTAATATTTAATGAATGTGTTAACAACACTCAGTAATGAAAACAACGAAACAAATTAGGGAGAAAAGATATATATTATGATAAATAGAACAAAAATCTATTACTCCGATGGATTCCTACTTGAAACACTTAGAACAACACTTGAACTTGAATCTTTAGTTCGATATAAAATCCGGGTTGCTTATATGGGAAATAAGAAATTATCAACATGAATTTCTCATAAAATTTTGAGTTCTATGCCTTAGATGTTTAATGCATTATTGTACATGCACGAAACTTTAGTCAAATCAACAATTCAAACATTGTGCTTGCTTCATTTGAATCATAAAATATATCTGTCATTATTTCTAGGGTTGGAGACCCATTACGAATGATTTAAAAGCACAAGTTCAGACTACTTTCAATTGCTGTGGATTTAATAATACTGTGAACAATATCTTAGACGACGAAAAACCATTGTCTTGTAAAAATGTAAACGTAAGTATATTTAGAGGAAGTCATATGCAGTAGACGCAAAAGTTCTCATAATCCCCTTTTACTCTTTTAGAAAATTTGTTGCCAATATTCTACAGCGGCAGATTGTACATGTCCATCATGTATGCAAAAATTACAGTCTACAATTGATTATGCATTTAAATTGTGTGGCAGCATAGGATTATTTTTCAGTTTTACAGAGGTAAACCATTTTATATGGCATCGATCTTTAAATATATATACAACTATGTTAAAAGAGCATTGTGAACATTTGATACGCTGCTTAACCAAATATGTAAATTATACTTGTGGAATGTTTCACTTTGTTGCAATGAACAATGTTACTTAGCTGATGTTGTGTACTCGTTGCAGTTCATTGGTGTTTGGTTGACGGTGCGATACAGGAACCAGAAAGATCCACGAGCTCATCCTAGTGCTTTTCTCTAGTCTAACACCATCGCTATGTCCTCTGTCACCTCATACGATCCTCCTAACAGATGGTGGGTGGTTTCATGTTGCAGTCTTTTATTCTATACATTGTCATACGGACATTTAGAAGCACAACTTTGTATCGTTCACACATTTTATGCACGACATATCATATAACATTTGAAGAGTTTAATATGCGTCATTAATTTCAGTAATGATTTAATATAAATCGTATTTATCTACATTTTTTCAGGTGATTGCAGCTTTCGTGGCAAGACGTTACAGAAACCAATTAAGTCCACATGAAAAAGCCGTTCTTTCTTGATATAATTATTTTTAGTGAAATGGTTCATAAAGCTCTATTTTTTGTTGACAGAATAGTTAGATTTCAATAGTACATGGATGAGTGGCCCAATTTTAACTACTTTGATATCACGTTTACATATAATTGATCTTTCGAGAACCAAAGTACTAGTTTTCTTTTCCATGGTAGATCACTGAGCGCTTAATACGATTCTCAAGGAACTGTTTGTCTTTTACTGCAGCTGATAACGATCAGGCAAAAAGAGTAACATGATATTGAAAATGAGCAGTCATAGATCTTAGCACAGATTAGAAAAATAACAGCTGAAATGTGTGCTCTAGTCATCCATTTAGAACTATTGTAGGTACTAAGCCTCAATGCGCCTTGTAGTGTAATATTTAGATACATTTGTGCGAGCGCGTTTGTACAAATCTTTTTGTTTATTTATAAGGAACAGTTTGTGAATATAATCCGCTGTTTACAGTCATTAGTAAACTTATTTCCTTATTCAAAAGTATATTTTTTGAAAAATACACAAACTGCTGTTTATAAGCTTTAAAATTTTTTTTCTGTAATTATGTAACTTTTTTCTAATTTAGAAAACCCTCTGTAATTTGACTTTTTAATAACATATTTACAATATGCAAAAATATTTTTGAAAAATACTCAGTTAATAATATATATAGTCTGATTTTTGAATTTCATAACTTAGCTGCATTTTTTTTTAATTTTCACGTTCTTTCAATTTATAAATAAAAATTTCATTATGAGTTACAAAAGTATTGGTACTTTGCTAATGAATCAAACATATTAATCGTATAATGAAAACTAAACTATGACACGATTATTAAGACACTACACATAAAAACCTTTCATCTCGGTACATTATCATAATACTGCCATATATATGATAATAATGGTAATTATCGTAACCATAATCACTTTATTATTAATTTTTAAATATAGGATTTACTTCCCGCAATTTTTACATTTGCTTTTTCAATCGTAAGAAGATATTCGTTTTTAATAATTCTATATTCGGTTTTTATGCAACGTGTATTTACGAAAATATTACAACTACTCTTTTAAATCATTCCTATAAATTCCAATAAAAGAGCCATTGTAATAATTATACTTCCAAAGGTTCATTAAAGGTAATAATTGTTCTTTAAGTTTAAAATTTATGTAATTTCATGATCGATTTAAACTTTACATCAACAAAATATAATTTTAAATCACGCTTGGAACATGTATTGCGTACCTATTAGAAAATAAGCGTCCTAAAGAAATGTGCAGGTTTAAGTGCATACTAATAATATCACATATTGATGTTATAATATTTATTTTAGCATAAATACATATGTATATGTTTTCGACTCGACCACAGATACTAAGCTATGATTTTTAATACATATTATAACTGTTGTTTAAATACAGAAGTTGGAAACGGTTCTCAAAACAGTCATAAGAACCGAAATAATCTTGAAACAGTTACAAGTGAAAGAAGTTCTGACCTATATCGATTTTGGTTCCGGTTCAACGGAACCGATATTATATCGGTTCCATAACTGTTATATATCGGTATACAGTAAACTATCGGAACCGATACATCTTAATATTTAAAGCAGAAAGAGTTTGTGTGTTTGCCTGTTGCCTAAAAACTTTTGAACAGTAAGCTGTGGGTCACGAAGTGTGTCTCGGTTCATTATGCGTAGATAATCCAGATAAATGTGACTTTTCACAATAAATAAAATAAATTTGTTTTATAAAATCGAAATCTAAATTTCGAGCGAAGCTGAACAGTAAAGCTAGCATATTATAAAATCGATATATAACTGTTATGGAACAAAAATCGATATCGTCAGGAATTTCGGTTCCTTATAACAGTTATTCAGAATATCGGTTCTTCATAACGGTTTCAATCAGAATCGATATATAACAGTATGAACAAGTTATTTTTTAAACCGTTTCAACCCCTGTTTAAATATTAACTTTCCCCACATTTAACACAACCGAAATCGTAGATTTTGACACTTCAAAATTACATTCCATATTTCCTTTTTATCGTATTATACACCCACTTTACAATATGGTTTTAGATGTGGAAGGATATAATAACCCTTTATTACAGAAAAAACTTTATTTTAGGGAGCAAACTACGATACAATATTAATATTATAAAATAACAAATCCAATTTATCAGTAAATTATAATGACAAATTTTTTAAACAAAATGTTTGATTATATTAAGCCTTAAAATTAATGTTATTGTTACAGACGTAATAAATGAAACTTTAAGACACAGACTAAAAGAAATTACAGTGGTCCCCGGATTATTGACAAGCTTTTTTCCCCGGATCATCGGGAAAGACCTACCCACCCCACAGTTTTGCTTCCTCGGTGCGAGCGAGGGCCTTCGGTCACAGGTAGACCGCCCGTTGACTGCCGAGAGCAATAAAATCGCTGGGCTAGGTAAAATACCCAGTAGAGAAAAATAAAATGTTCATGTTTTTGATAAAAGTTCATGAAAGTATTACCAATGGATTTTTTAGGATTTCCCAATGAAAATGAGTTCAAATATGGAGAAATTCGGTTCATTTTTAGTGAATGTCACTACATTACACTCCAATCGAAGCTGCAAATACTACAAGAATTGGCAAATTATTTAGATAATTGTGAGTTAATCACCAGAAGCGTGCTTTTCCCTTAAACCGGGGAACTGGAATCTAATTGTGTTATCATAATAAAAAATTGACCGAATTGTTTCGTGTTTGGACACATTTTCGTCGACATAAACTCCCCAATCCATTGGTAGTACTCCCATCAAAGTGTAATCAGTAATATGAAAATTTTCATATTCAATACTGAATCTCAATTCGCCGTAGACCGAGGGTCTCCCGCGGGTGCGTTATTTCACTCACTCTCGGTTTACATCGTTCACTCTCCTTGTCGAAAGGTTCGGGCGAGGGTCCTGACAAGGGTCAGTTTATTAGGCGCAAACTACTTCCCCTGCCCCGGTTTATGGAGAATCCCCAGACCCGAATCTTTCTCGATAATCCGGGGACCACTGTACTTTTAAAACGATAAGGATATTGTACATGTATACGTGTATTAAAATCTTTTTCATTTGCGGCTAAAGATATTGCTACACATGGGTAATATGCAGTAAGGGGTTAATACCATATATCCAATATAGTTTCATTCCAATATTTATATTTTATGCTGCTTTTATCGAAGTTTACCTAAAGATAATTGTATGTTATACATCTAAATTCACAAAATAATACATATACGTGTACACAATGGAAGGTCGGCGTGCGCGTCGTGAATGTCCTTGGGGTATTCAATGTCCACCTCCAGCAGGTATCCCTCGGATTCTTCTTTTTCGGGGTCCTCGCCGTCGGGTAGGAATGACATGTCAAGCGCAGCCACTGTCGCATCGTCCAGCCATCGAAACCCTCCTTTCGGCATAGTCTGCGACATCGCCCATCCGTACAAGTTGTTGACGTCGAAGTACATCAGATATGTTGATGCCTTTGACTCGTCGTACATCCCTGCAGACAGGTACTTGTTGTTGGCGACCGCGTACCTCTACGAGCACTGACTCAGACCACCGCGTATGCCACGCTCCACGAACAGCAACATGTCCACGTCCGTCAAAAGTTCTAATCGTACGCCGGTGTACTTGAGCATCGCGTCCCACGTGAAACTCGGTAGCATAAAATAATGCGCGGGATCCAGATCGTAACTCGCGATACAGTCGGTGCGGAAACTCTCGAATACGTCGGCGAGTAACAGCACATCTGTTTTCAAGTACAAATCACTGTACTCGCTCAATGTCAGTACGCGAAAAGTATTCCACACGTTCACGGCATGCGCGTAATCAGGCTCCGATGCGGCGCTATCGTTCAACCGGTTATAGAACTCTTCGCGGGACGGTAAACACGTATCATTTAGTTCGGTGTATGACGTCACGTAGTCGTACGGGAAGACGCCCTTCCTGGTCAGGAGATTGAAGTGATCGTCCGACAGGGATTGAAACTCGCGTCGTAGAATCGCGAGTCGTTCTTTGCCAAGGTCCGAAGTGAGTTTCTCCAGACTAGCGGCCAAGAACTTCAACGAATCTTTGAATCGAAACTTCAATTCCCTCTTCCAATCGTTGTTCTCGGCGTCGATTCCCATGACGTGTTTCGTGAACGATATGTATCGCTCCTTCGTCACCGGCAGCTGGTCGATCTGCCCCTCGAACGCGAACGCCAACTCCTTAATCACGAAATGCGCATCATAGCCTGATAGATTATGAAACACTACCGGTATCGTGTACGATCGTTGGAATTGTAAGTTACACGACACGTGGGCCGCGCATCGATACTCGCACGTCGAGTGGCAATGGTCGCGCACATTTCATCCTCGTCGACGAAGGGTTGTCCGCACACGTGACACACGATCGCATTTTTAAAACTGAGACATTGTTGTCTCGTCAACGAGTTCATTGGTTTAGCGTTCCAGAACCACGAATACGCAGTGTCTGCAAAGTCACGTAGTTCCTGCACGAACCATTTCACGCACTCGGTTTCGTGTCGATACGCGCGATAACGGCACAGAGACACGTCGGTGGAACAATGAATGTAATATCCAACGCTGTACACTTTGTGTTGCTGGTACGTGTAGTACTGGTATTTGGGCGTCCCGAACGCATGTAGCCGCTTGAGGAGCGTCGAGCGATTTGGAAGAAGCGACTTTGTTTTCATTGTGTAAACCTTATCTACTGTTAGTATTAAGTCTTATAAACACTAGGATTACTCAAACCGTATTTCTGCCTCGTTGCATTAGTCTTCTGTCGAATGTTCACAGTAAAACACCTCTTGTATTGATAGATTTTTTGATTTTATATATTCTTCAGTGTAAAAATTTAGTTATATATCATAGTTATATGTTATAGTTATACATAGTTCAGTTATATAATAGTATATATATAGTGTGTGTTTGTCATAACGTGTTGTGAAGTTTATTTTATAAGTATTTAACAAAGAGTCTAGCAGGGTAAGTATGTGCAAACGGCCCCCACGCCGATTCCAGGAGTTGTTATTTTTTAAACAATGCTCCTTGCCTAAAAAACCATTGTGTAAAGTTTTAGATCGCTACCTCCCCCCCCCCCCCTCCCGTTTACGGGTAATACGGGGGTAAACGCCCTTATCGTTATTTTTTTCTCGGTTACTACTTAAGATATTTTAATAAAACAAAAGCGACAAAATAGTTACATATTAGCTGCAAAAATGGTTAAACCGTCTGAAACATTGACACACCTATTCGATGTAACAGATGGTACAACCGCAGTTATCGAAGAAAACAGTGACAAAGACTAAATCCATTTTTGTATTAGTGGTCATTATATTATAATGGCATAATTAATGAATATTATTTGTTTTTTTCTTTAACTATTGTCTTAATCTAAACTATATATTTACTTACGCATTTATTTCGTTAAACCAACTTTTTGTTGTGAACTTATAAAAATAAATATTTGTTCTCTATACGTATATTGGAAGTTTTATTGTTTATTATTATTAAACCCCTCAATGGCACAATGGCACACCCAAAACAAAATTAATTTTTTTCTACCCGTAATAATTGATTTACAATTCGGAAAAAATATATGAATTACAGCTAATATGTAGCTATTTTGTCGCTTTTGTTTCATTCAAATATCTTTAGTAGTCCCCGAGATAAAAAATAATAACGCTAAGGGTGTTTACCCCCGTATTACCCTTAAACGGGGGGGGGGGGGTAGCGATCTAAAACTTTACACAATGGTTTTTTAGGCAAGGAGCATTGTTTAAAAAATAACAACTCCTGGAATCGGCGTGGGGGCCGTTTACACATATTTATCCTGCTCCTCTGCGATCAAACATGCAGCCATTATCGAAATCCAAGAGTAAAGAAAACCACGGTCGGAAGAAGCTAAAACTCGTTGAGGAATTGCATGCTCCAGCTCGAAGACATTTTCCGCGGAGGCGCGTCATAGTGCATGGATACGATGATCTGGGGCAAGCTGACATTGTAGAAATGCGTCCATACTCGCGATTCAACCAGGGTCACCACTACATACTCACCGTCAGCGATGTGTTAAGCAAGTATGCATGGGCGTTACCGCTCAAGACTAAAAGTGGCGCTGAGGTGACTAAAGCGTTTGCAATGATATTTAGAGATCGATATCCGAAAAATTTGCAAACCGATCAAGGAAAAGAATTTTACAACGCCGATGTGCAGGAACTCTTGGCACAGCATGACATTAATCATTATTCGACGTATTCGGTGATGAAGGCGTCCGTCGTAGAACGTTTCAATCGAACTTTGAAGAACGATATGTGGAAACTGTTTACGTTGAATGGAACCTATAGATGGACCGATGCGCTACCAAGTCTACTTGCAGAGTATAACGCACGAAAACATACAACCATCGGAATGCGTTCTTGCGATGTTACCCCTGCGATCGCCGATAAGCTGCTAGCCACCGTATACAGCAACATAAAAAATAATGTATTGTAAAAATAATATATGGTTCAATAAATACAATGATACATATATGTAAATGTGTGAACAATTTTTTTATTTTAACACATTAATTCCACCATTTATAATTTCTATACATGTATGAACAATTTTTATGCAATAATTTCGCTATTTATAATAATTTCTATACATTTGCAAACAATAATTCTACTATTTATAAGAAACGAGTTAATAAAAAAATATTGATTATGGAATATTCATGTGTCTGTTAGCCTAATGATATCGTGTTGTTCTATATATTCCCAGAATTTAGTGAAGAATTATGTATCTTTATTTACTAGCCCATGGATAGCAAGGAAAGATACATAATTCTTCACTAAATTCTGGGAATATATAGAACAACACGATATCATTAGGCTAACAGACACATGAATATTCCATAATCAATATTTTTTAATTGTCTGCTTTTCACCATCGCTCTTTATGAAACTACACATCACATCGATACGAAGTTTTCAAATTTTGTGAGCGTTGTCATAGGGTAAGTGTGGGTATTACTGCGGATGCCCCGATTACTGCGGATATTCTAAAACAGATCATATTTAATGTTAGAAAGTACATAATCTCTTGAAAATTTTTAATAAAATTATTTTAAACTCTATTACAGGTAATTATTAATAAATATGTACAGCAAAGTTATTATTAATTCTTTTATCGTAGTTTGAAATTCGTCAAGGCGAAACTTCGGTCGATTCCCGATATGGCGGTCATGAACACCTACTAGAAAAACATTTATATTTTTGTTATTAATAGTAATACATGTAATGTAGCATTATTGCTCGGTAGAATAAGAGTTATTTTTCCAGAAAAACAACCAATCAGTCGTCTACATTTTAGTTTTAATTTTTATTTGTCACCGCAGTATTAGGTGCAGTACTTTACACCATGTGCATGTATTACTGCGGACCGACCATTGCGCCACCTAACCTTTCTTCCGACCGTATTCACTTCTGTCTACGTAACCTGCAAAGGTATTAAGGTTATGTTTCGCCTGACATCAGACCGCAGTAATACATGCGCAGTAACTGATGTTTCGTTAGTAACTGGCACGCAGTAATACATGCATGTCCGCAGTAACTCATGCAATGACATTGATCGACAAATCTCTGTGTTTTTAATTAACTGTACATATTACCCCGCCCTCATATTTTTTTATGGAAATATTAAGGTCCCACCTTTCTTTTAAAAAAAGAAGGAGGAACTTTCATTCATTTGAACGCCGTATCGAGGGTTCTAAAGTTAACCTACCTTAAAAGTCCGCAGTAATACCCACACTTACCCTAGTTGTCATAGACTGAGGACGGAGTCAGAGGCTTCGTTTACACGAAGAGAGCGGCATCAAGTTCAAATTTCTTTTTATAATGATATTTTTTTTTACAATGGAATTTTGTAATGTCCCCAGGGCAGAGTGTCGATCGAATCGGGTACGATATGCCGCTTGTCGTCGTATGGGCTTAGAGCGATTTTAGATTCCGAAATGGTGTACACTTTATGAAATTTAGACCGTATGCATGATTGTCTGCGAACCATTTCGATCTCTCTATGCAAACATTGCGCGTAGTCGTCGAAAGTTATCGTTTTGGCTATGACGTTGGTCTTGACGCCTTTCGCCTTTTTCGTATCTTTTTTACCGTCTACGCGAAGTGCATACATTTTCGCTCTAAGACCTACGAATTCGGTCATTATCGCACCGTTATTTTCGTCTTTCATCAGCCCCGGAACCTTCTTATTTACACGCGGCATATTATATGGATTGTCGGTAGGATAATCGCTCGTGTCGAATCTATCGATATTGTGTTTCATGGACTCGTAGATATCATCGCATTGAATGTGATAAATGAGACTATCTGTGTCGGTATATAGAATTTTACAATTTTTTCCGTGCTTGGGCGACATGTACTCGTGGTGAAATTCGTACAAACAAATTTTTGATATGTCTAGAATGCACATACCCACGTATATCGGTTTGTTGAATTTCACCTCGAGTTTTCGCAATTCAACAGCTATTAAATTTTCCGGAAAAACACTTCTGCTGTGGAAATTCGGTTTCGCGATCATTGCCTCCGCGCCATATCGCCCTTCCCAATGTGTCAAAAGTTTTACATCCACGAAAATGTTTCGTACATTTTCCATAGTTTTACCGAATACCGCGTTGTTCATCAATTTGTACAAATTTTTTTCAAAGTCGTTTGTCGCACTTGTTCTAAACCGTGTATTGAGTTCGATGTAATCGCGGAGCCAGGGAGATTGAGCGGATTGAAGCACGCGGTGTATCTTTGTAATACGAAGACCGTGACGCGTGCACTGCTGCAGGTTGCGGTAATGGATGATGTAACGCTGCTTATCGTATACCGTCGCGAGTAACTTGTCCTGCCTGCTGCCAGGTGGTTTGGCACGCGTCGGGCAGAACGGTAGATCGGCATGAGCGTCGTGCAGACGTTGCGGATATTCCAGATCTACCTCGAGAATGTACCCCGTGGGCGAATCGACACCCATTGAAGACACATCAAAATTTGCAGCATCTTCGACCCATTGAAATTTAGCGTATGGTAGGGGCTGACACATTGCCCATCCATACAAATTGTTCACGTCAAAGTACATCAAGTACGATGACTTTTCCGATGCGTCGTAAGATGACATGTACTTGTTATTGGCATGTGCGTATCGTCCGGAACATTGGCTTAAACCCCCACGTATACCGCGTTCGATAAACATAACCATATCGATGTCTGTGAGCAATTCGAATGTAATTTTAGTATGTTTTAGCATTGCATCCCATGTGAAACCAGGTAGAGTATAATAATGCGCTGAATCTAATCCGTAACTCTTGATACAATTTTCGCGAAAATTTTCAAAAATATCTGCCAATAACAAGACATCTGTTTTCAAATACAAGTCGCTGTATTCGCCCAAGGTTCCAATCTCGAAACGCTGCCAGACAGTTTCGGCGTGTGCGTAATCGCTCTCGGATACAGTCTCACCCGTTAACGAACTGTAGAATGACTCGCGCGGCGGTAAGCATGGGTCCTGCAGTTTGTCCTCGCAATCAAGGTATTCGTACGGAAAGACACCCTTTCGTGTCAATAAATTGAAATCCTCGGTGGATAATGTTTCAAATTGTGATTGTAAAATTTTTAATTGATCTGTGCTAAGAAAGGATGCTAATTTGTCGAGACTGGTGTTGAGAAATTTGTACGAATCGATGAACCGCAATTTAATACAATTTCGCGAGTCTGAATCAGCCGTATCTTCGACATTTTTTGTGAAAGAAATATACTTTTCTTTAGTTATGGGTAATACGTCAACGTGACCTTCGAAAGTGGTAGCTATTTCCTCGATAATGAAATGTGAATCATAGCCGGATAAATTGTGGAAAACTATGGGGATGTAAAACGCGTTTTTATAATTTAAATTGCACTCCGTATGTGCTGGGCCTCTAAACCGTCCGGACAGATGGCAATGATCGTGGACTCGTACATCGCTAGCCTCGAATGGTTTTTCGCAAATATGACAGTGTGTTGCATTGTGAAATGTTGACAACTGTTCGGGAGTTAAATCCAGCATTGGAACATTACTGGACAAGATGGGTTTGACAAAATTCGCAAAATTTTTCAATTCGTCTACGAACCACGAAACACAATCCGCGTCGCGGCGACATCGATACACTGATAACGATGTATTGTACGAACACTGCATATAATATGCTATGCTATGAACTTTGTGGTGTTGATACGCGCATAATTTATTATTATTATTATTATTATTATTATTATTATTATTATCACCCATTCGGTGACTGTCCTCCGTTTTTTCGATGATGCACTCTAGATCTGCGTACACCACGAAGGGGAGTCGCTCCTTCCGGCAGTGGTTGTTGAAGTTGAGGAGATTTTTGCCTTCGCTGGGCAGCAGGATGGCGCAGTCATTCATCTTGCCGCTGTCCAGCGAATGAAGCTCCAACTTTGCGGTAGACCCGAAATAGTGCATGCATCTGTAAACCCAAAAATTTTTTATTTAATTTGTTTCGCGAGATATTTCAACATTTCATATGTTTTCTATACATACCGATCGCAGATGAATTTTTTCCCATTGTGCCTGCTCAGCTGCGTGCTCACCAGCCGGGACAAATTCTTGATCCATACAAAGTGTCCTACATCGCCGTATTCTTGATGCGGCGTGTAGAGCAAGTTTACGTGTCGATTCCTCTTTTGGCTGGTGAGGCGCAGCGGAAAGACCGTCTTCGTCTTCTCCATCTCGAAGGTGTAGATGTTGATGGAGATTTCGTTTAACCGCTCAAATTTTCCAATTTGCCCCAGGGACATTGGGAACTCAATGCCCTGGAGATTTAGCACAGACGTATAGTGCGGGTATGAACTTGGGCGATCGGGATGTCTTTCCGCAGGATGGAGGGCGGCGATCATTGCCCACGCGAAACATGCATTGTCCGGGGATTGCACATTGATCGTTGTATTTTTCAACAATAAATCCTGTGGCAACTTGTGGTGGCACCCCGCGCGCAGCGGATTGTATTTGTTGACATTGATGGTCAGATTCATGATTCTCGTCAATGCCCACCCGCTGTCGCGTTCCTGGAACTCTTCCAGCGATGTCAGGGTGGGTTCGACAACGCATCTCTGGTACCACTCCTGCAGATCGGATGTGCCGAAGAGTTCACAGTTTCGGGTGTTGATGCTTTTACAAGCACGCTTGTCACCGGCCACAAATTCACCATTGAACACCGTGTTCACTTTGAGGTGTCGATGTTTCCTCAAAGCGCCCCGCACATGCTCCAACACAATGGTCCCCGCATCCTGAAGGAAGTTGCGCGGCTCGATGTAATTTGAATTTAGCACTGCACTAGTTAACACGCGGCTATCGAACGCAGTGTCTATTTCGCGCCACAAAAGTCCCGTACTCGAATGCCCGGCACCTTCATGCACAAAACGACCGCGCAACGAATATTTTAGTCCTTCGAGCTGCGCGATTCGACCAACCAGCGATTGCCGAATTCCGATCGATAATCGAAGACGTTTTACGCGGCTGTGTTCTTCCAACGATTCGATGCACTCGTTGCACCGTTCTTCCCACGCGAGGTATTCTTCTCGCGAAATCAATCGTGCGGATTGATCCAATAATTGGCGGATTACTTGCGCGAATTCTTCCATGGTTGTAAAAAGGAATGTAAATGTAATGTCTTTTCCTCGCAACACGTTGCAACGATTTGAGGCTTTGTGCAGTTTTGGAGCGCGCTTTTATGATCGGTGTCATAATTTGTGATCTCTGTCTTACTCTTTTGGCGTACGCCCTCCCTCCAATGCAAAAACGACGATCCGACCCAACATGGTTCTATGCAGTTTCTGCTGATACAGCAAAATTCTTTCTATGATTCACGCGTATGACGAATTAGCGCGCAAAAATCATCCGACACAGTTTCTGCTGATTCCGCATAATTATAAGATTCTACGTTCCCAAAAGTATTATATTACATTCAACACGTGTCGAGACTTTTATCCTTGAAGATGGGGCTCAAGTTACATGCAACCGTGCGATATGCTGCGACGTTAAGATTGAAATACATTATGGAAAAATTGGATGCTTTAAAATAAAATGCTGTGGTGGGGGAAGCAATTTAGGCCATATTTAAGTCAGTCTCCCGAACGTTATTCCATCAATCTCAGTCGCGCGTTTGACACCGCTTCACGAAAAACACCATATCTCCGTCAATTTTGCGAATTTCTTCATAAAATTTGGAGAGAACATTCTTGAAACATACGTCTTTCAGAAAATGTAAAAAAATTCAGATTTGAGACAGTGGTCTCCCCCCTTAAGGGGTCATTCTGGTTAGCACACCGATAAATTCAGCGATTTTCAGGAATTTATTGCGAAGACAGGAATTATAATAATGGAATCAAACTTTTTTCTATTGATTAAACTACATTTCTACAGTAAGTAAAACATATAAAAGTAATAAAATTATTGCTTTTAAAATGGTTTCGAAAACGATTTTGAAAACATGTTTAAAAATTCATGCCTCGCTCGTGCACGTGATTTCAGCAGTTGGACTTATCTGAATACAAAAATACAAACAGATTCTTGATTAGTATGACTGTCGCTATGGCCCGTACTAGAATAAATAATTTATCTTGAAAATTAACAAAATGGCGGGTAAAATACAAGAATCAATGTATTTCGGCTGTGTTTTCTGTGCTATTTTCGATTTTAAAAGTAGGTTAGACTCAACAGAAACACTTGATTGTAGTACAGGCCAGAGGCATAGGTGTGCAGAACAAGTAGTTCAATTTATAAAGCAATCGGTTCGACAGATTTTGAGATTTTACCTGCACCATGTGAAAAAATGACGTTGCGAGAAAAACGCGTTTAAAGTTTTCATCTATAGAGACCGAGCCTCTGCACTCCCTACAAAATGTCTACGTAGAAGCTAAAATAATAGGAATTTTTCCATGAAAATTGAACAGTGCATTCTTGAGAATATGTACTTTCGAAAAATGTTAAAAAAAAATAATCCATTTTTTCAAACCATCTAACCAGAATGACCCCTTAAAAATACCATAGTATGCAGCATGCGTGCATTTTTTAAAGTAACTCTTATATCTGATTAGAATATTTGACAAGCACAGCTATCGGCTCGGTTTTCACCGATTACCAAGTCTCACCACGAGGAGGTTGCTGCGTTTCGAGACCCGTAGAGAGATAGATGCAGGGCCGGCGGAACCCATAATGCAAGTAATGCGCCGCATAAGGGCGCCAGCCGAAGGGGGCGCCAAACACTATATCGCAAGTTTAATAATAAAGGGATCCAACTCTCACATAAACACAATGTAAATTCGGTAATTTCATTATTGCACGCGTGATATGACCAAAGAAAAAATCCGAATCTTATGGCCTAGTGCAGGCATGGAATATAAGTGAACGCAGCGGCCGATTTTCAGAGGCAACGACTTCTTTCTCCCGCCGCGCGTCTTGGCCTCCGCGGCGGCCTAGATGCTTCGAGCGCCTCAGGCCTGTACCATACGGACCGCGCGTGGCGTATTAGGGCGACATTGTATCAATAGGTTTCCACATCGTCCCAGAGAGCACGATTGTCGATGCGTTTTTGTTTATATGGTACGGGCCTGAGGCGCTCCAAGCTGCTAGACCGCCGCGGGAGCCAAGATGCGCGGCGGGAGAAAGGAGGTGCTGCCTCTGAAAATCGGCCGCTGCGTTCACTTAAATTCCATGCCTGGCCTAGTGGCTTTACGCGAACAGGCGCCCCGCTGAGACTGCGACTCGCATCGAATTTGGAGAGCGCCTCGTGTCTAGCGGAGAAGCGATCCTCGTAGGCCTTTTTGAAGCGCGATCGCCCGCGCTCTTCCCCACCTCATCCTGAAAAAACAAATACGCGACTAGGGTAAGTGTGGGTATTACTGCGGACTTTTAAGGTAGGTTAACTTTAGAACCCTCGATACGGCGTTCAAATGAATGAAAGTTCCTCCTTCTTTTTTTAAAAGAAAGGTGGGACCTTAATATTTCCATAAAAAAATATGAGGGCGGGGTAATATGTACAGTTAATTAAAAACACAGAGATTTGTCGATCAATGTCATTGCATGAGTTACTGCGGACATGCATGTATTACTGCGTGCCAGTTACTAACGAAACATCAGTTACTGCGCATGTATTACTGCGGTCTGATGTCAGGCGAAACATAACCTTAATACCTTTGCAGGTTACGTAGACAGAAGTGAATACGGTCGGAAGAAAGGTTAGGTGGCGCAATGGTCGGTCCGCAGTAATACATGCACATGGTGTAAAGTACTGCACCTAATACTGCGGTGACAAATAAAAATTAAAACTAAAATGTAGACGACTGATTGGTTGTTTTTCTGGAAAAATAACTCTTATTCTACCGAGCAATAATGCTACATTACATGTATTACTATTAATAACAAAAATATAAATGTTTTTCTAGTAGGTGTTCATGACCGCCATATCGGGAATCGACCGAAGTTTCGCCTTGACGAATTTCAAACTACGATAAAAGAATTAATAATAACTTTGCTGTACATTGTCACGTCCCGGGTGAGGTATTTGGAACGATGACTATTGGGGGACGGAAAGTTAGGCGCGAATCTTACATCCAGCACGCTGAGGATTTTAAAGGAGTTCAGGCACGAATCTTACATCCAGCACGCTGAGGATTTTGAAGGAGTTCAGGCACGAATCTTACATCCAGCACGCTGAGGATTTTAAAGGGAAAGTCAGGCGCGAATCTTGCATCCAGCACACTGAGGATTTTGAAGGAGTTCAGGCACGAATCTTACATCCAGCACGCTGAGGATTTTAAAGGAGATCAGGCGCGAATCTGGCATCCAGCACACTGAGGATTTTAAAGGAGATCAGGCGCGAATCTGGCATCCAGCACACTGAGGATTTTAAAGGAGTGTTAGGCGCGAATCTTACATCCAGCACACTAAGGTTTTTAAAGGAATTTAGGCGCGAATCCTACATCCAGCACGCTGAAGCTAAAGGGAGATCAGGCGCGAATCTCAAATCCAACACTCTAATCGACCAAGGAAGGTTTAAATAGTGAATACACACCCGGGGAACACCCGTTAGAGCACCTTATGTTTGTTTTGATTTCGGTAACAGGATTTACCGTTGCATTTATGTAAAGAAAGCCACACGTAATACTTCCGTGAATTGCACGGCACACGCAAAAGTATGTTTGTAAACAGTGGAAGCGTTCTCGCGTTCACGAACAGAAATCAGCTGATACTGCAGCCTGTCTTAGTTTGGAATCTTTGTAACCAAAGGATGCGCACAATAATTCGAAGCGTGATTTTAAAAATAGAGAGGTTTATTTACTTTAAACACGAGTACGTTATTACTGTTTAATAGTAATTGAACACAATATATGAATGTGAACATGAAACATAATATATGATAATTAAATATTTTGACATAAGCAATAAGCGTTAATATGAAAAGTAATAATATAGAAAGCAATAGAAACGGTAATACAAAATATAAATGATGGTGGTTATATACAATATTATAAATGGTAATGTAATAGCTTACAATGTTTGATGAACGGTGATTGTTGGTCACTGTTCGAAAGCTTATAATGGATATACACTAGAAACTAGAGATTAATTATGGACACTAATTGTTTAGATTTAATTTGGTTTGTAGCACAAGAACATGTATTTACAGTCGTCACAAGATCACAATTACAGTTACTTTTAAATATATGTACAAAATTACGGTTTAATAAATCTATTTACACGGAACGTTTAAACACACTTAATTTAATAAGATGATAATTATTAAGCAAGCGTTTGAGCGCTAAGTAAGCGGGAGAGCAGTGGTTACTCAGCAAATGAGTAACTTCACTTGAGTTAAAGCAACGGTAAAGCGTGGAGCAAAGCAAAACGTGTTAACGGTAGCAAAGTCGCGAACAGAGAGAGTGATCCAGGAAATCGCGATCGATTTCCTGGAAGGAAGAGCCTTCCCCTTCCATCGATCGCGAGTCGATGGAAGGGGCCGTGATTTGCGCTCCACAGGAGCAAGCAGGCCGTTGCTACTGCCTAATTAGCGATGTGACTGGGAGATGTCGCCCGAATGCTAATTTCTTGAACATTTCCCGCCCGGCATTCATCACCCGATGAATCGATTCCGAAGTTGGTTGGCGTTCGATTGGTGGGTCGATATGGCCTGATCGTATCGCGCGGCGGTGGCGCCGCTTGCTCCTGCGGAGGCGTCAGTCAACGCAGGTGAAGTGTAATGCAGTTGATCTAGTGCGCAGTGGAAGTGCGTGAATTTACACCTGTACAAACGGTAAGAAAATAAGTTTGGAGATTGGTCGTACGAATTCGGAAAGTGAAGTTTTAATCGTTACGACGCGCGTCAATCCATCGGGCCCTGCATGCAACCGGATAACCCTGGCTAATGGCCATTGTCCAGGTGACGTCACTTCAGACTGGATTAGGCACAGATCGCCGATCTGTGGCTGCGGATGTTGGCGCGCCCACTTGTTGCGAGATTGAAGTGCCTGCAGGTATTCAGCGGTCCACCGCTTCCAAAACTGCGACCTCATCTGTTGCAGCAGATGCCATCGGGAAAGCCGGGATGCTGGAACCCCTTCGAGTGGTGGGTCGGGCAAGCTCAGCAGTGGTTCTCCGATGAGGAAATGCCCTGGAGTTAAGGCGTTCAGGTCTCCGGGGTCGTCGCTGATCGCCTGCAGTGGTCGAGAATTCAGACAGGCTTCTATTTGGGAGAGCAGCGTCGTCATCTCCTCAAAGGTAAGGTGCTGTTCGCCTAGCACGCGGCGAAGGTGAATGTGCTGCTTCCCAGAGCCCCCCAAAGTGTGGAGCAGCAGGCGGATTAAAGCGCCATTCAATGCCGTCTTTCAATAATGTTGATTGGATAGCCTCGCGACCGTCATCGAGGTGAGCCAGCATCTCCCGCAACTCGCGGGCAGCTCCCACGAAGTTAGTCCCTCGGTCGCTTTGGATGACAGCGCAGCGTCCCCGTCGGGAAGTGAAACGTCGGAGAGCAGCGAGGAAGGCTTCGGTGCTGCAATCTGAAACGAGTTCTAAGTGGACGGCACGAGTAGACAAGCAGACGAAGAGAGCCACGTAGCCCTTGTGTGTGCGGCGTCCTCTTCCTCGTATGGACAGAAGTGTGAGGGGCCCGGCATAATCAATCCCCACGTGTAGGAATGGACGGGCTGGAGTCACCCTGGTGCTCGGTAAGTCCCCCATGAGTTGTTGACCGGGTGTGGCTCGCCAACGTATACAGGTGACGCAGCGATGAATCAGGGCCTTGACTCGTTGCCTGCCCTGCAGGATCCAATATTTCTGCCTCAAGGTAGACAGGGTCAGCTGCGTCCCTCCATGAAGCGTGCGGCGATGGGCCTCGTCCACCAGCAACTCTGTCAGCTTGCTCTCCTTTGGTAGAATGACCTGATGTTGGGCGTCCAAGGGAAGGGCTGAATGGCGCAGACGTCCACCGACCCGTAGCAGGCCTTGGTCATCCACATATGGATGCAGTTTCAGCAGCTTACTGCGGCTTGGTAGAGGGCGTCTCAGTTCCAGCTGCTGGATGTCAGCTGCGAACGCCTGGTGTTGAACGAGACGGAGCCATCGAGTTCGGGATGCCTCTATTTCTGCTGGCTTCAAGTAATCTCCTCTCGTAGCTGCTGAATGTTGTGGTAGCCACCGCAAGCACCAGGCGGTGGTTCTAAGAAGAGAAGATATACATGAATATTTGTTTAAAATTTCCTCGCCATTTGCAGGATCACCCGAAGCTGACACAGCGGCAGTAGTCCTAGTCTCGAGCTCAGTTGACGGCACGGCTAGTTGCTCTCCATCGTCCCATCCTGCTGGGTTGGTCAGCCAGGAGGGTCCATTCCACCAGAGGGAGAAGTCTGGCAGCTGAGTGGGGTGTAGGCCTCGCGAGGCACAGTCCGCGGGATTGTCCTGGCTGGAAACATGGTGCCAGTGGGCATCGGGCAGCGTCAATTGGACTTCCGACACGCGATTGGCCACGTATGTTGTCCAGCGTGCCGGGTGGCCTTGAATCCATGCAAGTGTGATCGTAGAGTCACTCCACAGGTGAACGGCAGCCCTTTCCAATCCCAGGCTTTTGCAGGTGAGTGCAGTGAGGCGCGTCAATAGGGTAGCGGCACAGAGCTCAAGTTGTGGTAGTGAAATCTTCTTCAATGGAGCCACCTTGGTCTTAGCAGTGACCAGCTGGGTCCGTATGGTGTCATCGTGATCTACTACTCGGAGGTAGAGCACCGCTGCATAGGCTCGCTCCGAAGCATCTGCGAAGCCATGAAGCTCTAGGTTTTGAGGGGCGCGTTGTAGGCCAAGCCAGCGGGGCACGGTGGTGCGGTTCAGTTCTGGTAGCTCGTCAAGGAAATGATGCCAATACTCAGCTTCAGCCAACGGTAAAGGAGTGTCCCAATCTAAATTGATAAGCCACAGTGATTGCATGAATATTTTTGCGTTGACCGTTACCGGGGATACCAAGCCCAGTGGATCGAATATTTTCGCGATTTTTGACAGAACCGTTCGCCGTGTCACTTCGGAGTCCTGTTGGAACTCGGTTGCCGAGGCGCGGTTGGTACGCAGTGATTCGTGGCAGCACTAAGGCTTCTATCGCATGATGCTTCGTAGAATTGGTAAGTGCGGTGAATCTCAGCTGCACCTTTCCTCGCACCAGCTCGGGGAGCTGGTTTCCGACGCCGATGAGGCGTATGTTGGCTGTTCTTCGCGGTAGGCGTAGCTGCTGAGCCAATGCGGCGGTGACAAGGGACACCTCGCTACCCTGGTCGACGAGAGCTCGAATAACTCTTGGTTCACCGTCGGGTTGCAACACTTTTACCCGCGCAGTAGCTAGGAGCACGGCAGGTAGAGAACTCGATGCACAGCTAGAGGCGTTAGCAGTGACCTCTTCGACGGTGCTGGCGTTCGCGCCGTCCTCATGGATGGTGGTGTGATGCCTCCCGTTGCATAGTTGGCATCGTTTCTTCGAACCGCAATCCTTGACTTGATGGCGTCCGAGGCAATTGTAGCACAAGTTTGCTGCCATTAGTGCTTCACGACGTTCATGAACATTTTTTGCTCTATAGGCGCCGCAGAAGAGCACGAAATGGCTGGCTCCACACAACCCGCACTGCTCTTGAGAGTAGTTGGTCTTGGTGACTTGCAACACCTTGACCGACCTCTGGCCCCCGGCAGCTTTAGTCGTGCGTCCTTCTGCGTGGCATTTGGCTTTGCCCCCTTCCAGCGCTCCGACGGTGGTGATACGATTTTTAATAAACGCCCTGAGTTCCGTGAAAGTCGGGGGTGTAGTCTGGGCGCCGAGCTGGGTTTCCCACTCTCTTCGCGACTGCTGGTCCAGCTTCTCTACCAACAAGTAAACCAGCCAGTCTCCTGAGGCATCAAACGGACGATCCATCGCAGCAAGGGCCTCGACACAGTCGCAAAAGGTGAAATAGAAAGTCTTGAGCTCCGTGGCCGACTCACGAGAGAGCGTCGGCAATCCAAATAGTGTTTCCATTTGAGTTTGTACCAGTAGTCTTTCATTCTCGTAGTGATCCTGTAACAGGTCCCAGGCGCAGGCGAAGGTCGCAGCTCTCACAGGGAGATTTCTAAGGGCCAGGAGAGCGTCGCCCTTGATGCAGCCCCGAAGGTAATGTAGACGTTCTATGTCCGTAAGACTCGCGTCGCGGATAACGAGGGATCGAAAGAGATCCCGAAATCCTGGCCAGGATTCGTAATTCCCATCAAACTCTGGCAGGGGTAGTCGAGGTAAAGAAGTTTTAGAGTGTACGGTCGCGGACGGGCCGTTGTTAGACAGTCTCGACTCGTTATGATCGGGGGCGAATGTCTGTTGCTTGTCGACGAACAGCGCTTCCTGGACAAGAAACAGCTCCTCAGTCACATCATAGCGGGTTTCTCGGAAGTATGGTGCCTCTCTCCTCTCTGGTGCCGTCAGGGCCAGCAGTTCATCATGTTGCTGGTCAAATTTCTCCCAGTTTTTCCTTAACATCCTTAAACGCGATTCGACGGCTCCCGGAGTGATGTTAGCAGCGCCTAGCTTCTTTAAGTTTTCGTAAGCACGCGCGATTTTACCAGAAAGCTCGTTCTGACTATCTATTAATTTCTCCATTGTACTTAGGATTTAAAACGCTAACGAGATTCGGCCGTTAAGGTCACGCTGACTCTTTGTGTTATGGCGCACTGTTTGCAGGTTGGAGGTCACGCGCGACGGTTACACAACACTACTGGACGTTCGTGAACTGTTTCACAGGCACCGATATCCGGCTCGAAGGACCAAAAATGTTCGAAAGCTTATAATGGATATACACTAGAAACTAGAGATTAATTATGGACACTAATTGTTTAGATTTAATTTGGTTTGTAGCACAAGAACATGTATTTACAGTCGTCACAAGATCACAATTACAGTTACTTTTAAATATATGTACAAAATTACGGTTTAATAAATCTATTTACACGGAACGTTTAAACACACTTAATTTAATAAGATGATAATTATTAAGCAAGCGTTTGAGCGCTAAGTAAGCGGGAGAGCAGTGGTTACTCAGCAAATGAGTAACTTCACTTGAGTTAAAGCAACGGTAAAGCGTGGAGCAAAGCAAAACGTGTTAACGGTAGCAAAGTCGCGAACAGAGAGAGTGATCCAGGAAATCGCGATCGATTTCCTGGAAGGAAGAGCCTTCCCCTTCCATCGATCGCGAGTCGATGGAAGGGGCCGTGATTTGCGCTCCACAGGAGCAAGCAGGCCGTTGCTACTGCCTAATTAGCGATGTGACTGGGAGATGTCGCCCGAATGCTAATTTCTTGAACAGTCACTGAATTTAATGCTTAATAACACTAAACAAAACGAATCTTAGAATAATAATGAGTTCTTCGCGATACAGTTTGAATGTGGTAAAGAATATACTTTCCATACGGAAGTTTGGTTGATAATGAATCTTCGGCCTCTCGGGACCTCATATTTATGTATCCTTACAGGAATGTTGCGGGGGTACGCGCGGTAGGAACCTTGACATATTTAACAAATAAGTCGCAATAGGACTTCCGGGGTTTTTATGAACGGTACGTCTATTAATAGACATATTTATGTCACGTACGCCAAATATTCGTCGTAATTAGACCTTTGGGGTTTTATGAATGGTAAAAGGAGATACTCAACCCGTCGAATGGATTTTGGGTGTTTAAATAGGAAAGGGGTTATAATTGAGTTTGAGGGACTTTGATGGAGTGATTTTGACATATATGGGAAAGTATTTAGAATAGTACCGCGCGAAAACTAGTGGGATATCACACCTTCCCCCTTATATGAAGAAATGCGTGCATTTCTTAACAATAAGGTGTGGGTGGATTTATTTGAATGTAAGATGGGGTCTATACGGGGCGAAGGGGTAGTGGCATCCTGGAGCTGCTCTCAGGTGGTTGATGTTGGAGGGGAGGGAGTCGTCTATGGTGATGACCGTCAGCAAAGGCGCCTCCCTGATGATGATGGATGAGATGATTTTAGAGAGAAGGGATGCGTTATTCCTTCCTTCCCTCTGGACGGCATAGCCATGTAAATGGGGGTTGCAATAAATGTTGCAGTAGCAACGAGCTAGGCGGGAAAATCGATTATAGTATTTTGTGGTGACTTCGGGTCAACCTGGACTCTCGCGCACATGGGTAGGGCAACCGTAATGTCTTTTGTACCGTAGTTCTCTACCCAGTTTTGTAAGGCAACCATATGTTTCATTTTCAATGTTTTTGTGTATTGCTAATTTTGCTAAAAATAATTCATGCCGATTGTATCCAGTACCCTTGTGGTCACTGGTATTATACGAGAACGCGGCCAAGTTGGTCCATTCGTCCCAGTCACTGTATCTACCGATAAACATTTTTAAATATTCGGTCAAAACGATTTGCAATCTCTCTAAAGAGCCGTTAGTATGTGGGTGAAAGGCTGTGGTTCGGAATTGTTGCACTTTACATTCCCGCGCAACTGCTTTTTTGAAATTACCAGTAAAGTTTGCTGCTTGGCAGGTGAGGGTGGCTCTAGGAGCTCCGAAGTGACAATTGAATTTTTTAATGAATGCGTCACTGATCTTAATGTATGTGAATAGGCTGAGAAGCACGCACACAAAATATTTTACGAATAAATCCTGCATGGGTAATATGTAAGTGTTGCCTGCTCTTGTTGTTGGCAGTCGTTCACGTATGTTTTCTGGAGAGAATCGTAGTGGAATTTCTTTGGGTGATATTTTCCGGCGCATCTTTCTGTGCAATTGCATTGTAGGGTCGACGGGGTTACTGCCACTCGTTGGCGCATGGATCGGCGATTTTGAGAACCGAGGCCTCTTGGGACCGCTTGGTCTACGTTTGGGCCAGTCCTCCAAGTCGTAGTCAGATTTTTCGCGTGGTCGTTTGGAGCATGCCTCCACTACAGGGGAAGTATGGGATAAGGCGTCTGTAGTGACGTCGAATTTCAGTTCAAAATTCGGGCAGTGCAGGATGATTTCCTTCTGCAAAACTGATTTGAAGTAGTCGAAAGCTGTTTGCTGGGACAGTCCGCAGTCAAATAGTGTGCCCTCCTTCAATAATGAGGTTAATGGGCGAGCAGTTTTAGAGAATTCCGGGATAAACCCACTGTAATATCCGGTCAGGCCAAGGAATTCTTTAATTTGTTTTGGCATGCCAGGTACAGCGTCTGCGAACCTATCGCATTTCCCAGGAATCGAATTCTCTTTGGAGATTGACTGAAGTAAATTTTCCGCCTTTGAAGGAGCTTCCGCAGAAATTTTTATTATTTCCAGTTCCGGCGTAGCCGCAAGAGACTCTTGGGATTTTAGGGGAAGGGTTGATTTTGCGTATAGCGTAGGGGGTAAGAGTGAGTGCACCGTCGCGGATGCCTCGAGGTAAAATTGTGGTTTAATTTTTCTTGGGGCAGGGATAGGAGTGACGTCTTTGGGCGCCATTGTCTCTTTTGGTCGTACTGGTTCGGGTTTTGGAATTATTCTGTCGAAATTCTCTAGTTCTATGGTGGGCATGGTAATTGGAGTGTCAATCTCGCTGGAGTTTATAATTTTCAGCTGGTCCTTTAGGTCCGGATTAGCTGTATGTACAACGAAGGAGGATTTTGACCTCGCTGGTAACACTACTGGATTCTTGTTTACGAATGGGATGGAAATCTCATTGAGATCCAACTGCTTCGTGGAGTAGTTTATTGTTATTTTCTTCTCCGTTAGGAATTCTGACCCTAGTATTCCTTGGGTTTTGATTGGGAAGTCGTCTTCAACTATGTGGAACGTGACATCATCGCCCAAAAGGTTTACCTTTATTGTTCCAAGGGTGGAGGTAGAGTCCGGAGAGATGCCTCTTAATAGCACCCGCTGCGTCGAATCTATGTCCTGAAATCGTTTTACGGCCTGAAGTTTTAGCACGTTTACCTCAGTACCGGTGTCGACCATTAACTCGGGTATTTTCCCGAAGTCTGATGAATATATTATTACAGACGGGGGTTCGTTAACTGAATTTAGTTCAACGGTACCGATTTTTACGGTATCGCTGGTGTCTTCGGTTAAATCGTAAGTGGGTGCGCTCCTGTTTGGCCCACTCCATGGTTCGCATCCATCGGTGCTCGACGGGGTATTTCCTGACTCTATTTCCCACAATGTTCTAGGGTCCCTGTGGATGGTCAAGATGCGTTTTCTGCATTCCGAAATCACGTGTCCGGGCTTCTTACAATAATCGCAGATTCGCACCTCTGTAGGTCTCGGAGGAGGAAGTCGGTTTTTGTCCCAGTAGGGGAGCAGAGGATTGGGTGTCTGGTTTCCATATCCTGCAACGCGGTTTGGAGGGTATTTCTCGAAGGTTTGTGAAACGATATTTTGATTACTTCGGCAGGACCGTGCGTCGTGTCCTGTCTTATTGCAGAGTTGGCACGTTAATTTCGGGGCCTTTTGTTCGGAAAACCTAAGGCGGTCTCTATCAATCTTTTTATCCACGAGTACAGCCAGATCGAACGCTTCGTCGAGCGTTTCGAAGTTGTGTTGTAGTAATCTTGTCCTTATGTGGGGTGGAAGACCGTCGACGAATGAATCTAATGTTAGGCGATCTAGATTTTCGGGGTGATTCCGTGCGAAGTCGCGGTAATATTCTCTATCTTCTTCATAAATGGCGAATCGGAGGTCTTTAACGCGTGAAATATATTCCAACATGTGCTCGTTGGTTCCTTTAATAACGTTGGCGAGTTCTCCACGATAGTGGTCCGACGTTTTTGCAGGGGAGAAGGTACGTTTAAGTCGTTTGATTAAATCGTTTACGGAGTCAAAGACCCGATCTTCTACTGCCAAGTAAGCATGGTCTTGCAGCTTATTTATCAACAACCTCGCTAGTTGGGGTTCGGCTTGCGAGGGAACCAGAGCCTTAGCCCTTTTACAGGCTCTCGCGAATTGTAAAACGGGTATATTGTAACCGTTAAAATTTGGGACTGTTTCTATAGCGTCCTTTAATTTGATCTGGGGCGATGGACCCTGGTCCGGAACATTGTTATGATTTAATACTGGTTTCCTATTGAAACGGGAGGAACCTGGAGTAGCGAAATTATTTGAAACTGGCGGGAGTGCAAGAAGTTTTTCTATTTTTTCGCGCATGGTTTCCATCTGACTGGAAAGAACTTCCAACGTGGGGCCGCCCGATCCGGTAACTACGCCCGAACGCGTATTAGATTGGGGGCTTACGACATATTTCGCGTGCAAGCTTTCTATGTCAGCTTGTTTTTCGCGCAATAATTGTAACTGTTCCATTATCTCAGCGGTCGCGACTTCTACAATGCTAGTGGAAGGGCCCGCGTCTTGGTCCGTTACGCAAGAATCGTCGGTTTCCCCGTACACAGACATGTTTGATTTCTCCAAATTTTAATTTTTTGAAAAGTTTTGGGTTTTAAGAGGCGTTCTCGCTCGGTGCATTCGGCGCTACTATTTATAGGGCGAATTGTGTATATTTCGTAATTGCACCGAGGGCAAGGGGAAAACGAATAAGGTGCTTGATAATAATGGACGATGTATACAGTCACCGTATTCGCAGGCTCCAACCAGGAACAGCACAGGCAAATATCGTCGCCCTGGTTCGTTGTTGCTAGACTCCCTTTTACACAAATTAGTGATCGCATATATACATTAATGCCTTCTACCTCGCGGCTCCTGTAAGCTACCGCGATCTGTTGAGGGCGCGTAATATACATGTAAATAGGCAATTGTGGGTACCGTATGTTAGAATTTATTCTATCGACAGTTGACGAATCCCACCGCTGTCACCAAAATTATGTCACGTCCCGGGTGAGGTATTTGGAACGATGACTATTGGGGGACGGAAAGTTAGGCGCGAATCTTACATCCAGCACGCTGAGGATTTTAAAGGAGTTCAGGCACGAATCTTACATCCAGCACGCTGAGGATTTTGAAGGAGTTCAGGCACGAATCTTACATCCAGCACGCTGAGGATTTTAAAGGGAAAGTCAGGCGCGAATCTTGCATCCAGCACACTGAGGATTTTGAAGGAGTTCAGGCACGAATCTTACATCCAGCACGCTGAGGATTTTAAAGGAGATCAGGCGCGAATCTGGCATCCAGCACACTGAGGATTTTAAAGGAGATCAGGCGCGAATCTGGCATCCAGCACACTGAGGATTTTAAAGGAGTGTTAGGCGCGAATCTTACATCCAGCACACTAAGGTTTTTAAAGGAATTTAGGCGCGAATCTTACATCCAGCACGCTGAAGCTAAAGGGAGATCAGGCGCGAATCTCAAATCCAACACTCTAATCGACCAAGGAAGGTTTAAATAGTGAATACACACCCGGGGAACACCCGTTAGAGCACCTTATGTTTGTTTTGATTTCGGTAACAGGATTTACCGTTGCATTTATGTAAAGAAAGCCACACGTAATACTTCCGTGAATTGCACGGCACACGCAAAAGTATGTTTGTAAACAGTGGAACCGTTCTCGCGTTCACGAACAGAAATCAGCTGATACTGCAGCCTGTCTTAGTTTGGAATCTTTGTAACCAAAGGATGCGCACAATAATTCGAAGCGTGATTTTAAAAATAGAGAGGTTTATTTACTTTAAACACGAGTACGTTATTACTGTTTAATAGTAATTGAACACAATATATGAATGTGAACATGAAACATAATATATGATAATTAAATATTTTGACATAAGCAATAAGCGTTAATATGAAAAGTAATAATATAGAAAGCAATAGAAACGGTAATACAAAATAGAAATGATGGTGGTTATATACAATATTATAAATGGTAATGTAATAGCTTACAATGTTTGATGAACGGTGATTGTTGCCCATACAGCACACTTCGTTGCGGCAAAGTTGCAGGATGGTTGCAGTAACCTTGCGATGTTGCATGGTTGCAGCGCAATGTCGATGTATGGTTGCTGCGACGTTGCCGTGCAACATTGCACGGGGCGGACATAGAATTGTTTCTGTATAGTTGCTGCATAGTTGCGTTGCAATAATGCACTGCAACTTTGCCGCAACTATGCCGCAACTTTGCCGCAACTATGCCGCAACTATGCAGCAACTTTGCCGCAATTATGCCGCAACTTTGCCGCAGCTTTGCCGCAACTTTGCCGCAACTTTGCCACAACTTTGCCACAACTTTGCGGCGTTAGCAAATTTTAAAACATAATATCTCCAAAACCGGCTGAAATAAAGTGTATACATTATACTTTATTGAATTCGTCTTGAAACGCACTATCAAGTGATCTGTTAAAAAAAAGAGTTCCGTAGTAAATTTGCCCCCTCCAACCATGCAATTTCATGTAAATAATTTCTTTTATATCTCCAATACGTTAGGAAATATCCAGGTGTTTACTGTTCCCGCGGACATCCAGTATAATGAACTAAAATATAAAATATATATCGGAGAAGGCAACCATTTAATCAGTTCCAAGCATAAGTCAGAATCTACTTTACTGGTGGCACGTGCCAAGCTGATGTTTCCGTGAACACAGTGCTTTTGGAACGACAATATATGGGGGTCGTAGTACTCATGTAGTATAAAAGTTTTTAACGTACGGAGTAATCACTATATATATCATCTACAGTACTCTACATCCAAGAAGGTTTCGTGGCCACAACGATAGCGCGTCGGATTGTCATGCGGGCGGTCCGGAGTTCAAATCTGTCGTAACCGGGATAACTTTTTTTATTTTTTAACAGTTTTTCGTTGCCTCAAAGTTGCCGTGCAAAGTTGCCTCAAAGTTGCTGTGCAACATTGCAGTAGGCGGACATAGAATTATTGCTGCATAGTTGCGACAACGTTGCGTGAATCGTTGCAATCTTGCACCGCAACTATACTGGAACAATGCTGCAACGAGAGTGTGCTGTATGGGTGGTCACTGAATTTAATGCTTAATAACACTAAACAAAACGAATCTTAGAATAATAATGAGTTCTTCGCGATACAGTTTGAATGTGGTAAAGAATATACTTTCCATACGGAAGTTTGGTTGATAATGAATCTTCGGCCTCTCGGGACCTCATATTTATGTATCCTTACAGGAATGTTGCGGGGGTACGCGCGGTAGGAACCTTGACATATTTAACAAATAAGTCGCAATAGGACTTCCGGGGTTTTTATGAACGGTACGTCTATTAATAGACATATTTATGTCACGTACGCCAAATATTCGTCGTAATTAGACCTTTGGGGTTTTATGAATGGTAAAAGGAGATACTCAACCCGTCGAATGGATTTTGGGTGTTTAAATAGGAAAGGGGTTATAATTGAGTTTGAGGGACTTTGATGGAGTGATTTTGACATATATGGGAAAGTATTTAGAATAGTACCGCGCGAAAACTAGTGGGATATCACAACATATTTATTAATAATTACCTGTAATAGAGTTTAAAATAATTTTATTAAAAATTTTCAAGAGATTATGTACTTTGTAACATTAAATATGATCTGTTTTAGAATATCCGCAGTAATCGGGGCATCCGCAGTAATACCCACACTTACCCTACTCCCGATTGTAGTCGCTTTTCTAGGCTTCACCCTGATTATAGATTCAGGATTCAGATTTTTGTGAAACGCTGTACGTGGGGCAAGGCATAAGGTAAGTGAAATTATGGTAATGTAAAATGAAAAGTATAATATTAAAAATTACTTTATTAGGAAATTGGTCCAAAAGAAACGATATCAATATGTTGAGAAAGAAATTCTCAGGCAGCGAAAACAGAAAACGAAACGCGGTGAAAGAAACTGAAAGAGAAAAACAAAGAGGACAATTAAATAAATTCTTTAAAAGTACTTATGAGAGTCCTCAAGTGCCTTCATCAAAAACTTCGCCTGAATTTGAAAGTACCTCCGCCATCACATCCCCTCAAGGCAACTATATTTCTCAAATTGCAGAAAATATACACCATGGCGACATTTTGGTGACATCGACAGAAGGCAACACTTGTGATATTTATCGAAATGAAGTAAAACTCGATGTAGTCGATGAAATAGAAGTAGAAATTAATGATAGTAGTAAACAAAACGCGGCACTGATAATATCCGATTCGTTTGACGTATTTAATGATCCTTCACAATGGCCCGAACTTACTGATAGTATACCAGCGGCCGTGGCCGTGATGGAAAACACCGGTTCTCGTTAGAACACCGAAGTTAAGCATCACGGGGCGGGTACTGGGGAAAGATGGGTGACCACTTTTCTCCCGGTATGCCGCTGCTGCTGGAACTCGAAGGAGAGAGAGGAGGGAAAAATAGGACTATAGTTCGTTGGGCAATATAAGCGAAAAAGCTTGAAACGCCATCCTGTTTAACAGGAAAAAAAAATATATACATATATACATACTGATAGTATTAGAAAAGTATTAGTAGAACGGGGCCCTTTTCGTGACACATCTCTAGTCAATTATAAGGCTGACAATAAAGGACGGATATTTAGTGATAAATATTTTACGCGAACATTAACAAATTCTGAAAAACTGCAAAGAGATTGGCTTGTATACTCCCATAAAGCAAACAGCGTATATTGTTTTTGTTGTAAGCTGTTTTCTCAACAAGAACACAAACAGAAACTTATATCTAAAGAAGGTTATTCAGATTGGCAAAATTTGTCAACCTTTCTAAAAACACATGAAAAGTCGTTTTTTCATATTACGAACTTAAAACAGTGGAGAGATATGGAAGAAAATTTACATAAAAAACGAACAATTGATAGTAGTCTTGAAAAACTGTATGAAATGGAAAAAAAACATTGGAAAGAGGTTCTAGAAATAATAATAGAGATAATAAAATTCTTAGGGCAACAAAATTTAGCATTTAGAGGCTCGTCCGATAAATTATTTGAAAAACAAAATGGAAATTTTATGAAGCTGATAGAGGTGTTTTCAAAATTTGACGCCGTCTTGTCTAATCATTTACAGAGGTTTATTAAAAAAGATTGCCATATTCACTATTTAAGTAAAGATATTCAAAACGAAATAATATCTCTCATCTCAAATAATATTTTGAAAAAAATACTTGATTTAATCAGAAAAACTAAGTATTTTTCGATTATCATAGACTCGACCAGAGTTGGGCAAAATGTAATCTAATTACAAATTACAAATTACGATTGAAATGTAATTGTGTAATTCAATTACAGATTACTTTCCGTAATCGTTAATTTTGTTGACCACAATTACAATTGTAATTGCCACATGTACTATTGCCCGGCCGAAAGAAGATCCCCAGCAGGCGGTCTCTGGCGATGCAGTCCGCCGATGTGACGATTGGTCGACTCACCTATTTGGGCACACTTTTAAAGACGGGGCACACGTATTTTGGTTATTGGCTGAAGTAGGCACATACATTGTCGCACCGCGCGACGAAGAGAGCGAACAAAACACATCGAGATCGAGTGAGATAGAGCGATCTGACCGACGTACGCCAAAGCAATAGCGTAGGCATCTTTAACGGTTAACAATTAACATATAATAACATAAAAATTTCCTTATTTTTCACAATATATTCGGGAACGTATTATCCCGATACCAACCCAATGATAATACTTTCCTGAACATATTGTGAAAAATACGGATAATTTTATGTTATTATATATTAATGGTTAACCGTTAAAGATGCCTACGCTATTGCTTTGGCGTTCGTCGGTCAGATCGCTTTATCCCACTCGATCTCGATGTGTTTTGTTCGCTCTCTTCGTCGCGCGGTACCACAATGTATGTGCCTACTTCAGCCAATAACCAAAATACGTGTGCCCCGTCTTTAAAAGTGTGCCCAAATAGGTGAGTCGACCAATCGTCACATCGGCGGACTGCATCGCCAGAGACCGCCTGCTGGGGATCTTCTTTCGGCCGGGCAATAGTAATTGTCTTGATCAATTACAATTACATAGTTCGTAATTGTAATTGTGCAACACAATTACATTGTAATTGTAATTGTGCAGGGCAATTACATTGTAATTGTAATTGTAATTGTGGAGGACAATTACATTGTATTGGTAATTGTAATTGTGCAGGACAATTACATTGTAATTGTAATTGCATTTGTAATTGTGGAGGACTATTACATTGTAATTGTAATTGCATTTGTAATTGTGGAGGACAATTACATCGTAATTGTAATTGTGCGGGACAATTACACTGTAATTAAAATTGTAATTGTAAATGTGCAGGACAATTACATCGTAATTGTAAGTTTGCCGAACAATTACATTGTAATTGTAAGTGTGCAGGACAATGACATTGTAATTGTGCAGGACAATTACATTGTAATTGTGCAGGGTAACTACATTGGAGAGTAATTACATTGCAATTGTAATCGAAATTTTGCAGCGCAATTACATCGTAATTGCAATTGTGCAAAACAAGTCCATAGTTATTAAATTGTAACTATTTGATCGTAGTTACAATTGAACAAACCGACAATCTTAGAAAGACATTACTTACTAAACGCGGTGCTGGAGGCCAACTGACAAGACATGGCGGTAGATAATGTTATATAACTCCGCCATTTTAAAACTTTAAGTAAAAATTAATGACTGAAAATAAAGTTAAAATGTTGCCTAACAATTCCTAAAAGGATCCCGATATTTCACTGAAACATTACCTGAGAAAACAAATTTTAAATTTACCCATTCTTTTAGACCTACAAGATGGTGTGCCCCCTTTGCTTAGTGCAACTGTATGGGCACAGCAACGCAAATGCAAAGGTAATCTTAGTTTTCGGGAATTCAGAACAAAACACTCTACTTCACTGTCTGCACTTAAAATGCCTTACTCTATACTTTCATTATTGGAACTGTCAGCAACACTATCATTCAAATCAAAGTAGTTTTCTTCTTCAATGCAATCAGGATGAACGGCAAATCTTCTAAAGGCTTTACGAAATGACTTCCATTATATTATCAATATATTATCAGGTATCTACAATACACTCAACATGTATTTTCTGCAATAATTGAGTTATACGTTCATTATCGTGCACATCCATAAATCTGCGACTTACTAATGCCCTAGATCATCTTTTGATATTTACAAAATCAATCCAATGAACTGTTGAAGAAACATCACATGCGGCCGGAACAAAAATCTGCCGTTGGCGTTGTGCAGATGTATTTTATCTATTTTAACCAACGTTTGATTTATAACGTTTCAATCGCGTAACAAACAAACAAGAGACGATCTTAACGTATCTTTACATGGGCAGTTTTTCACTTGCTAGAATAAGTATAAACTTGCGCACGAACGCGAATGAGGCAAGTCGAGACAGACCCGAATGACCCGCGCTGAAAAAAATTGAGATTTTTCGTCTCGT
Source organism: Andrena chrysosceles (assembly GCA_963855975.1). Taxonomy (NCBI): domain Eukaryota; kingdom Metazoa; phylum Arthropoda; class Insecta; order Hymenoptera; family Andrenidae; genus Andrena; species Andrena chrysosceles. The sequence continues at coordinate 65,173,490 of OY979766.1, read as the reverse complement.
GCGCTCCGCACGAGGCAAGCCCAGGCAAGCTGAGGCTTGTACAAATTTTTAATTATTTTGAACAGTTTGTCGAAGAAGAATAAGAAATCATCACAGTTGTATTTGAACAGGAGACAATTAAGTAGCATTGACAGTAGCATGTCATAGACAGAAAACGACATTTTCAGTAATTTTATAAGAATATCGCAAGAAAATTCCCCTGTTCTTTTAAATGCGGTCAAAGATGAAATATCTAAAATGATTCTACTTTCTGCAAAGCCATCCCGCCTGGCAAATTTGTACAAGCCTCAGCTTGCCTCGTGCGGGGCGCACAGCACGAAAAATCTAAATGTTTCAAGTCTATACGCGAACGACCCGAGGCATGCGGCGAACGGCCCCGGGGGCCGAGGCACTTCGCCGACGCTGCTCATTTTGCCTCGGTTTGCCTTGTTCACGTTCGTGCTCAAATTTGTACTCGCGAGCCCAATAGCACCAATCCGATTGGATGTTCAAAAAACAGTTGAAAACGTGGCGAGGCATGCGGTGGACTCGCGCGAGAACGCAGGACCATTTGTGGCCGCACGTCAGAGCGAGTCAGTTTGTTACTTTGTTTAAGCTAGTAAATACATTGCATTTTTGGCTTCATATATTTCGTAGTGTTTTAACGTCACTTTAACGTTACTTTTGTGTGTCATAATTGATCCATCATGGATTCAACGTCAGAAGAAATTAATTTAAATGAGAGTGCATCCACAAGAGTTGAAAGTGAATTCAACAATATAGATGAAACGAATACAATGACTTTCCTGGATGGAACCTTTTTTCAACAAGTCCCGGAAAAATCAGTCGGCCAAAGGATTGTTGCGGTATGTACAAAATGTTTGCCAAACCACATTGAGATCAAAGGATTTAGAAACTGCACGTCCAATTTTGTAACGCATTTAAAAAGAAAACACGGCAATGACGTAGTTGAAGAGTATCGCACTTACATAAAGAACAGGAAAACTTTGTTGTGCCAAGGCGCCTGGGGGTCGAGATTCTAGGTGCGAATCTCGGGGTGCTCCTGGGCGTCCTTCGCGATCGTCGTCCACGGGCTCCGGAGGTTCGGGTGATTATGCCGGGACGGGAGAATTCGGTTAAGAACCCGGAGGTAGGAGATCGTTGCAGGTTAAAGAGTTGGAACTCACCGTAAGGTTAACAAGTTTATTCTGTCCCGATCTGGGTGACAAGGACACTATGCCTACTTTGGCATGAGTCTCGTAAGGTTCGGGTATGGATCCCGTAACAAAGCTTTATCAAGTCTGAGCTCTCGTTGTTCATACGTCGTTCTTATAATGTAATCGGGGCGAAGCGGGGACCATCGGGGTCTCCGCCTTTGCCTGCTTTTTAGAGGTTTCGCCATGTGCTGACGGGTCTCGGTGCGTTTCCGAGATCCCTTACGCTGCTGTGCCGAATTCCGGCCGCTCGATGGGGGCAATCGGAATGTACGCAGTGTCGACACGCTTGGGTGTCGGCCCGGGCACAACAACTTGTTTAGCAAGGCCATCTACATCAAAACAAGCATGTCGTAAGTCAGCATCATGTTCATACACTCAAGAAAATTTTGACAAAGATTTGACACAATATTTCGCGCATTCGATGATACCGTTACGATGTATCGAAAATCCGTATTTTATTAAAATATTTGAAAACCTAAATATTGAAAAGCATGGGTTGAAAATGATAAGTCGTAGAACGCTAGGACGTCTTTTATGTGATTATTATACGACTCAAGCGCAGGAAATAAAACGAGACTTAGAAGAGGCAAAATACGTATCCACAACAGTAGACATTTGGTCCGGCCGCAGGCGAAGTTTTATAGGAATAACTGTTCATTGGATTGATTTTACAAATTTGAAAAGAAAATCTAGAGCACTGGCATGTCGCAGATTTATGGGGGTAGGGGAGACCGGGGCTAAAAGTTCCGGGGGGTAAGTTGTTCCGACGGTTCTATCTTCAAAATGAAAAGAGCGTTGTACTTTAAAGTATTTTTTCCGTGTGAGTGGCGCGATCAGCTCACACGGAAAAAATATTTTGAAGTACAACGCTCTTTTCCTTTTGAAGATAGAACCGTCGGAACAACTTACCCCCGGAACTTTTAGCCCCGGTCTCCCCTACACGACAATCAACAGAATTATTGCAGAAAATACATGCCGAGTATATTGCAGATACCTGCGAAATAGTTGCTACTACTACCGATAATGGAAGCAATTTCGTAAAAGCATTTAGGATATTTGGTGTCCATCCTGACTGCATCGAACAAGAAGACGGGTTTGATTTGGTTGATAGTGATGCTGCTAGTTCGGAATGTTCGGATCATGAAACTACAGAACAGGATATTATTAGTACAGACAGTGACGAAGAATATATTATTCCGAATTCTCTAGAAAAAATGTTACCTTTACATTTGCGATGCTGTTCGCATACACTGAGTTTAATTGCAACTGTTGACGCCAACAAGGCATTGGCAGCAAATGATTCACCACTATCGAGTATGCACGGTCAGGTTTTGAAGAAATGCAACAGTTTGTGGAAAAAAGGAAGTCAACCTAAGTCTGCTGAAATAATTCAGGACATTCTCGGACATGCACTCAGCAAACCTGGTGATACTCGCTGGAATAGTTTATACGATTCCTTAAAACAAATTTTAAGCATTAAGGACAAATCTGGTACACTCCACAAAGCTTTGGGCTTAAAAAATAATATAAAAGACCAAGAATTTATATACATTGAGGAATATCTGTCGTGTGCGAAACCTGTAGCAGACGCTTTGGATATTCTTCAAGGTGAAAATAATACATATTATTTATTAGCACTTAGAAAAAATTTACAGAAATTGAATGAAAAGAACTTTGTATTTTGTAAAAAACTATGCGAACTTTTCTTGCAAAATGTCGAAACACGTTTTAGTCATTTTTTCAATGTTTCAACCCCGCAAGCGGAGAATGCAGTAATAGCTACGTTGTCATATCCAAGATTTAAAAGCAAATGGTTTTCGTGTGTAGATCAAATTGATCATGAAATGTTTAAAAATTTGTTTATCACAGCTGTAGCAAAAGAATTCAATCAGGAACCAATTGTTACTGTAAGCAACGCCCAAAGGAAGTCGAAGGAAGATGACTTTTATAATTTCGAATCAGATTTCGATAATGTTTTCGAACACCATCATCCAAGATCCAAATCCGAACTTTTGATTGCCCAATATTTTGCCGAGGAAAGTCGAGATATAGAATTACTTCAAAGATACCCACAAATTAAAAGTATCTTTATAAAATATAACACGCCTCTACCTTCCTCGGCTCCAGTGGAAAAACTTTTTTCATTTGCGACTATAACAAATACTCCTAAAGCCAATAGGCTATCAGACTCAATGTTTGAGAAAAGGGTAATATTAAAAGCGAATTTAAATTACTATCAAAATTAATAAACGAACAACTACATATATAACTATATTGTTTCCTTTTATATAATTAAATCGTGTATTTTATGTTTAGTTTACATATTATCATTTATTTTTGGTGTATATAATATTTTATATTTTATTTTATATTTTAGTTTATATCTTAGTTCATATTTACAATTAATTTTTATATATTCCACGGTACAATATTAATACATATGTACATATGTTTTATTCAACCTCATTGCCAAGAATTTGACTTGGTTTACAAAGACAATTAATAATAAAAAAAAGTAATAATAATAAACTTGTACAGATTTACATAACTATCTTACTCACGCATTCTCTCTCTCTCTCTCTCTCTCTCTCTCTCTATCTGTCTCTCTCTCTCTCTCTCTCTCCCTCTTCTTATCACACACCATCTCCCTCTACTAACCATTTACCCTACTTATTGCACCCCTCTCCTGTTCGTTAAAACTCTCTTTGGTCTTTTTATCCCCTCCGCTTCTTTTTTTTATTCTGCTTTCTTTTATTTTGCAGCTTCTTTGCCACGTCTTCCATCCTGACCTCCCTTTCGGTTTCCCTACAGTCCCTTCTTAAATGTTTTATGTTCCCGAATCTATACCCACACATATCACACTTTCTCCCTTACTCCTCCTTCCAGTACCGGGTCCAATTTTCTAAATGTCCACATCTTGCTTGTGTTATTTGTTTTTGACCTCTTCCTTCTTTGCTTAGATATTCTGGTGGCCCTATTGTTCGAATATATTTGTAGTACAATATTAATAAGGAGTGATAATATGGATATGATGTCTAAAATGTGAGATAGATATATTTTTGTTACATAACAATACAGGAAAAACTAGTACTATTATTTTTATTATGGCAATTCCATTCCTTTTTTGTAATTGTAAAATAAAATCATTCAAGAAACAATAATCACTGTGATTATTGCAGTCTAATTTGCTATTTAGTTTTTCGAACACTGGTCATAGGATTTTTTATACAATTTATTGATGTTTCTTCAATTATTGAAAAAAAAAGTTAGGATAATTCTTAGTTGCAGATGAAGAAAAAATTGCTTCACAATTATTTTGCTTACCTGTCCTCGAATGCAAGTAACCGTCGTTCAAACATATAACGCGGTACTTAACGGTACCCTCCCATCAAATCACTGGAAAAATAGGTAATTTTTACGATTTTATTTAAAAAAAAAAGTAAACGTCGTAATGTTAAAAAACTTTGTAGGCTGTGTTTGTACATCATTTTAGATAATAAAAAAATTGTATATTTTATCTAATATGTGTTGCTGTCTCTTGGTGGCTGTGACTGTCCTGGTGTCACAAAAAAAGTTCATCTGCGAACGCCTTGTAGAATTATTTGGATAGCAATACATATTAGATAAAATATGCAAATTTTTTTATTATCTTCAATGATATACAAATACAGCCTAAAACGTTTTTTAACACTATGACGTTTACTTTTTTTTTTTTAAATAAAATACTGAAAATTACCTATTTTTGGAGTGATTTGATGGGAGAACAGCGTTGAACAATGCGGTTTCAATATAACACTGTTCAGAAATTGAAGTAAGAACCCTCGTATAATGCCCACTATTTCGATATAACGCGGTCTTGAAATTTTTAAATTTTTATCCATTCACTTTTTAGTACATTTTTTAAAACACATTGCGGCGTACATACAATGGGAAAATTGGAACCTAACTCCGTTTTTCCTATTAGATCTGATTGTGAGTCTCGCATAACGTGATTTAACGCGGCATTTTTATCGATCGGAATATTCGCTTTATACTAGGGTTACCTAACCTGTAGTCCCTAATCCATAAACACATATATGTGAATTGTAAAAGATGGACTCAAAGGGATACCGGGAAAATATGCCCCAAGTGTCCTGAAGTATTACACTACAAATCCTGTAACTGCAGTTCCAACGCTAATTCAAGTTCTCTTGCAAAGTTAGCCAGCTACCTATATAATTGTTCTCTTTTTTTTGGTATTTAATGGTGTTTAGCGCATCTTTCAGTACCTCTGTTGCCGAAAATCACATACCATCAAAATAGTATTTCTAGGGACCGGTTGACCGTATCCGGTCGTGCGTTCATTCATTATGAAGTTTGAATGGAATGAAAGAAAATTCCTCGAATGATATAAAGTAGGTATATTATTATTTTTATGAGCAAGATATTAACAAATACAAAATTTAATATTTCTTTCTAAAGAAATTGTTCTGTTTCTCATTTTTTGTTATTAATTTATTATTATAGGCGGTATCATAAATGCTTTTAATTTGTTTACAATTTATGATCCTGTACTGAAATTACAATTTTTACACCAGTTTGACGAAGTCATGACTGACTAAGATGTCGGCATCTATAACAAACCTTTAAAAAATGCTATTGTCTTCGCAGCAACAAGTATTCGCCAATTGTAATCGAAATTGTAATTGTAATTGTTTTGCACAATTACAATTGTAATTGTAATTGTAATTGCCCCACAGTTACATCTGACAATTACAATGTAATTGCTGTGCACAATTACAATTGTAATTGTGATTACAATGTAACTTCTCTGCACAATTACAATTGTAATTGGGATTACACTGTAATTGCTCTACAAAATTACAATTGTAATTGTAATTGCTCTGCACCATTACAATTGTAATTGCTATTGCCCTGCAATTACATTTGGCAATTACAATTGTAATTGTCAAATGCAAGTCTAGGACAATTACAATTACAATTGTAATTGTGCAGATCAATTACATTGTAATTAAAATTACATGTAATTGCAAATTATAATGTAATTGCTAAATGGATTACATGTAATTGCAATTACTTTTTAATCGAAATTACTTTGTAATTGCAATGAAAGTAATTGATTACATAATCAATTACAAATGTAATTGATTATGCCCAACTCTGAGGGGAGGTTCCGGTCTAGAGCCCAAAAAAATAGGTGATATTTAGAAATTAATTAAAGCAAAACTACTATATATAATTTAATGGAACTTTTTGCATTGTATTAAGGATGGCTTAAATTATAAAAATATATTTTTTGTTTTGACGGCCCTGGGCAGCTATTAAAGTCAAGGCGTCAAAAAATTGATCCAAATCGGTGGGCGCTGTATCTCCAACAGTTATTATCCGATTCGACTGAAACCTTTTTTATTCTGAAGATTATTCACCTGTCTAGGGAGGGGGGGCTAGAAAAATTACAAAAATGACATTTTTTTGGAAAATAACGACACTTCAAGTTTGAAATCACTTTTCCCTGTATTTTTCGTCCTTTCAACGCCTTTGAAAATTATAAATTTCTAATTTTTTGTAATTTTTTCTAGCCCCCCCTGCTAGCCAGCAGTATATTCTCTAAAATAAAAATGGTTCAGTTGAATCGGATAATAATTTTTGGAGATACAGCGCCCACCGTTTTGAGAACACTGTTTCGAGAAAAACGCGTTTAACCCCTCAAGCTGGAAGATTTTCTGTCCAGAACAGTTCCTAACTGCGGGATGAATGTCATTGGTTAAAACCTTGACCCCTGCTGTTAAGGTGTTACTACATAGCGGATCTGAAGAAGTATTGTCAAACTTGAGTGCTATTGGTCGACTCTGCTGGAAAAGTAAATACTTGGGCGGGCACAAAATACATACCTCGTATCTGTCTATTCTTATGTAAAAGTAGTCCGATTTACATGACATTTGGTACGATTTTCATCAGAAAAACATAAGGAATCCATTAGTGTTATTTTCATATCGATACGCTGAAGAATAAAGAATTTCTTAATACGCTGTAATGAATATTTCACCCTCGACTGCGGGGTGTCGACCTCGAATCGCCGCGGTCGGCCTAGGATTCCTACCTGTTTCAGAAATAAAATAATTCTTTATTCTTTATCGTATCGATATGGAAGTGACACCGATGGATTCCTTATGTTTTTCCGATGAAGATTGTACTAAATTTCATGTTAATCGCACTATTTTTAACGAAGCTAGAAATAAATTATACAAATGAATGTTAAACGGAATTTCCTTCATTATGCTCCGAATCACGTCGTTCGTGGTGTTAATTTCATCGGCGAAATATAAGGAATCGATTGGCGCCGTTTTCGCAAAGATCTGATGATACCTGCGGAAATCCGGGACATTTTTCATATCTTAATGTATTCCAACCACTTCGAGGGTCGAAAGCCATAAAATTCGGTGAGGCACTGCGGGAGGGTTGCCTTCGCCACGGGATGCCAGACAGCACCTCTTTGAGTCCAGTGGCTCTAAGATCACTCTGTACATATCTCCTCCCCAAGGCCTACAGAAAGTATTTGAGAAGTGCACAACACGCCTCTAATTCGAGTGTCCAATAGACCGTGGTCCCAAGGCCTAATGCTGACGCCTCCGCTTCACGCCCCATGACGAGCAGTGCTCGTCATACCGTCGTTGAGGACCTTTTTCTCATGACGAGTCCTGCTCGTCATACCACACTGAGGGGTTAAAGCGCCGAGTGGCCGGTTGTGACCCATGCATTTGCCATTACTCAAATGCCTATAACTTCGGAAATTTTACGAATTTCAACAAATTCTTTTAAACACGTTTTCCGAAAAGGTTGAACATTCGAAAAATGAAATTAAAAAAAATCGACATTTAGACCGGAACCTCCCCTTAAGGTACTTTGGGCACGCGTCGCCGCCGCGCAATCTCCGTACGCGTGCGGGGATCGGTGCGCAGGCACGACCGCGACCGATTCGTGGAAATTCAAATCGCGTCTTCGATGATGATTTTTGAGAAAGAGAGTGGACCAGGAGAAAATATTTTTTCTGAGAAAAGATAAGGAAATATTTGAATCGTAGGACCGATACAGCATACGTGCACGCGAGTAGGGTGTGGGGTTTCGGCTCGACTGACGGCACCTAAAGTCATATGGGAAGATGTGGAATCCGCGTTTATTGGACGTATTTCAACCGGCGCCAGTGATGCCAGAATCGTGGGACGTGCGACCAAACACTTACCCCCACTATGACCTACCGTCGTCTCCCACTATGCCCTACCGGCGTCCCCCACTTTCTTCCCACCGCACTGCACACAAGCATATTTTTACTCATGTCCGTGTGAGCTGCTTGTTGGGCTGCCGTCCCACGTCCCACGATTCTGGCATCACTGACCGGCGCGGTCATCAACGTGGGACACGTCGATCCGCGTCGATTTTTTAGAAGGTGCTCGACGAACTGTAATCTCGCGCGTTACGGACGTTATCATGACGCATAAGAGCGTGTCCTTGAATACAAACTTCAACGCGGAGTTTATGTTGGGTGAAAATACGGACATGAAAAGTTTCGGTACGCGAAATCGCGTACTGTTAATGACTTCGACCGTGCGCGAGTGGTACTCGAAGTACGTGATCGCTCCCACGCTAGTGATGCTCGAGGAGTTTCAAGATCGCGACAGCGGATGGATCCTAAGGGCTGTGCTAAATATTCTAGTGAATATTAATAAGCATAATCCATTTCGAGCCGGTTGCGACGTACCGCTTCCGCCCGCCGTCGTGCTGAAAAAAGCGGTTGTGAACGTAAAGAGCGGGGACAATGCGTGCTTTTTGTGGTCTGTCGTCGCCCGTTTGTACCCTGCTGCTACGAACGTGAGTAGGATCTCATCGTATCCACACTACTCGGAGGTGCTTCGCACGCAGGAAATGACTGTTCCCGTGACGTTGGACCAGCTGGCCAAGTTCGAGAGGTTCAACGACGTATCCGAAACGTGTACGCGTGGTCGGACGGAATCTGCGTGCCTCTGCGTTTGACCGAGGACAAGCGAGAGAGACACGCGAACCTACTACTGGTGCAGGATCCCAAGGAGCCTCAACTTTATCACTTCGCGTGCATTCGCAGCATGTCGAGACTGATTTCGAAGCAGCTCGGCAATCATAGGCATCAAGTATTCCTTTGCGAAAAGTGAGTAAAATACGGAATATTTCAATCGACCTATTATTTATTCTTATGTTCTATAATTAATGCTATTGTTATCGTTGCAGATGTCTCAATTTCTTCCATTCGTCCGAGCTATTGACCAAGCACAACGTGGACTGCCAGCGTCTGAACGAGTGTGCCGTCGAATTGCTGTCCCTGGATGATAAATGGTTGCAGTTCAAGAACTTCAAAAATAAGGAACGAACGCCATTCATCGCGTATGCGGACTTCGAATGTATGCTGGAGGACGTCGAGCCTGCGGAGCGGAGTCGTACGTACACGTATCAGTAACACAGAGCGTACAGTGTGGGATACTACGTTCATTGTTCCACCGACGCGTCTCTGTGCCGTTATCGCGCGTATCGTCACGACTCCGAGTGCGTGAAGTGGTTCGTGCAGGAACTACGTGACTTTGCGGCCATTGCGTATTCGTGGTTGCGGAACGCGAAACCGATGAACTCGTTGACGAGACAACAACGTCTCAGTTTCGAAAACGCAATCGTGTGTCATGTGTGCGGACAACCCTTCGTCGACAAGGACAAAAAAAAGTGCGCGACCATTGTCACTCGACGGGCGAGTACGAGAAACCCATTGTATAGTATGTTTGCATGTTTTATGTTTGTATGTTTGCATGTACATATGTATATACGTTTCTTTCTTTTGTTCATGTTATTTATTTATTTATGAATATCTAATATATGTATAGCGTAGAATAGCCAAAATTGTATTTTATACGTGTTAGTATATATGTATATATTTTTCCTTACTTTATTAAGATTAATTGTACGCATATACGAGATGAAGAAGGAGAATGTGAATAATTGAATAAATGGGCAATGTATATCCGTCGTCAGGCGGCACAATTTTTGCAATCCTGAACTCAATCCCCTATCTCGGAAGGGGTAGAGATATTATTCTGAAATTTGGTCTATGTAATCTAGACCAAATATTTAGAGAAGACACGAAACATCAGCTCTCCACGGCTTCTCGAAAAAATGTTATCCCAATTTAAAAAAACGCAAAAATTACAATTGTACCTATGCCGCCAGACGAGGGATATATTTATATATATTTATATGTATTTATTTATTTATTTATTTCAGTAACACATAGTGCGTTTATAATCGGGAATCATAGAATATCCTTGTCGCTTATCCACAAGTTCCGCGACGAATCAAATCCAAGCCATTTAACGTACACCTGGTTTCCCTTGCGACGAATAATCTTCTCGACTAGATGGACGTCCGGATTCGCGACCGAATGCAGTTCGTACTCGTAGAATCCACCCGAGATCGGCTCTCCCACGGAATCGCGCAGAATGTACGTCACCGAGTAGGTTAGTTGTACGGTTACGATTTCGAACACCTCGGTCGACCAGTTCGGAGTGTACCCGTTCTCGAAGAGGGTCTTGAACTTGCTCACGCGTACCTTGTCACCGACTTTGAATTTTGCGCGTCGTCGAATACCTTTCGATAAGGAGGGTGAGAGGGGTTCATTCGCGGCGAACGACAAACGCGACGCGGGGGTCACGTCAACGGGTCGGGCGTTGATCGTTCGGTGCTTGCGATGATTGTAGGTGTGTACGAGCGTAGGTAACAGGTCGATCCAACGATAGGACGCGTTCAAGAAGAATTGTTTCCACATGAAGTTTTTTCAGCGTACGATTGAAACGTTCAACGATCGACGCTTTCATCACGCTGTGCGTGGAGTAGTGGTTGAACTCGCGGGTCTTCACACATCGTTGAAACTCCGCGTTGTAAAACTACTTACCAATGTCGGTTTGTAAATTTCGCGGACATCTATCGCTCTGCCGCAATATGATCGTGAACGCGGCAGTCACGTCGTGTCCGCTTTTTGTTTTCACGGGTACGGCCCATGCATAGGGTAATTGTGGGAGAGTTGCCGCACGTTACGCAAAATTGTCACCGTGTTTAAATTTTGCAATGAAAATGTTTTCCAAGGATACATATTATTAGTTCAACATCTTGTGATTCTACTAGCATTAAAGAAAATCAAAATTTTAATATTTGTCACCCTTAAAAAATTGAAACTAAAAACATCCTTTGCTAGGAGAGACGCCGCACATGCGGGAGTGGTGCCGCATTTCGAAATACGTTTAATTTTCGATTTAAACTTGTTAATTCTAACTTTTTATATAAAAAAAAATAGTAAAAACAAAGTAAAATGAAACATTTTTATTTTATACAATTATAAAATTGGAAAATTAAATGGGTACAGTAGGAACAGATATTATTTCTGCTTTTCGAATTTTTTTTATATTCAGTTGGCATCTTGAGATTAAAATATAAAAAAATGTGAAAAAAGAGTACATAGTCCACAAATATGTTTCGATTATAAGATTATTCATTTAAAAATAAATAATTTGCCTTGAGATACCACGTTAGCTATTTTAAAAAACATAGCATGTCGAAATACGAAAGTGCGGCGCCTCTCCCGGGCATTTCGGATAGACGCCGCACTTTTATTTCGGATAGATGCCGCACTTTGATACTGTACTGTTTCGGAAACTAAGTCGATTTAAATGATGTTTCTAATGTTTAAAATACCAAAAAAGTTTTTTTGGAAATCAAATGTAGGTCACATCGCAAGAAACTGCAAAACGGTCAACAAGAAAACAAATGGCAAAGAAGACGCAAGTCAAAAAGGAACTAGTCAAGGAGAAACAAAGACTAATAGATGTAAGATATGTAAAAAGAATAACCACGTAGAAGCTGATTGCTATTTCAACAAAAACAAAACCAACAAAGATAACAGGGAAAAGGTGTCGTTTCTCGTTCAGAGAAATCCAGGAGTTAATTTTGTCATTGACTCAGGGGCAACGGCACATATGGTCAATGACCCACAGCTGCTAAATAGAGTTCAAAATATCAGCCAAAAAATAGGAACAGCCAATAAATATGCCAAACAAATGGAAGCTACATTATCTGGTGAGGTAGAAACCAATAAATGTATTCTTAATGATGTATTATATGTTCCAGACGTGTTAAGTAGAAATCTAATATCTGTAAGTGCGATAACAGATAAAGATCTGGAGGTAAGATTTAAAAAGGAAAAAGTGCAAGTTTGCAAGGGAAATGAAGTCCTATTGGAAGGCTTCAAACAACGAAGTGGAATATACACCGTTGAAACCAGTAACATTTCCGAGGCAATGGTGAGTGAGAAAACACAAGATATAGAATCAATACATACAAAATTAGGGCACCTGAGCCTTGAAAACATAAAAAGACTATCAAAAATGGTCGACGGATTGAATATCAGTTGCAACAAATTTGGTAAAGAAAGAGAAATTTGCGAGGTGTGTGTGAGGGCTAAGCAAACGAGAACCAGTTTTGGATCTGAACGCACAAAGGCTCAAAGACCAGCAGAGCTGATTCACACTGATGTTTGCGGGCCTATACAATGTCTAACATGGGATGGCAACAAATACTTTGTCACTTTCCTGGACGACTTCACACACTATACGGCTCTAGCCCTGATTAAAGGGAAGTATGAAGTAGCCACAAAACTAAAAGAATTTGTTGCAGAAGCTGAAACAAAGTGGAATTCAAAAGTATCTAAGATTCGCTGTGATAATGGTTTGGAATATAACAACACGGAGCTGAAAACTTGGGCAAAAAAGAGAGGAACAGTGATTGACTTCACAACCCCATATACCCCTCAGCTTAATGGGAAAGCGGAGAGGTTGAACAGAACACTCGAGAAAGTAAGAGCCCTGCTGTTCGACTCAGGGCTTGACAAGGAAATGTGGGGGGAAGCTCTTTATGTCGCCACATACTTAACTAATAGAAGTCCAACGGCGGGCTTGAGTATTACGCCTGCTGAAATGTGGATCCAGAGGAAGCCAGATCTTTCTGGAATCCAGATGTTCGAGGCAAAAGCCTATGTGAAATGCCTGTCATATACGAGAAAACTCGATGACAGAACAAAAGATTACGTCTTTGTCGGATGCGGGTTGAACTGTTATCGTCTGTGGGACGCAGAGAGAAGAAAAATAGTCCTGTCTAGAGATGTCATAGTGGAGAACAAAAAATCTGTAGTTGAAAGAAATCAAAAGGAAATCAGACTAGATTTTACAGAAGACAGTGAAACAGATGAAAATTCGAACCAAATCGAAGACGAAGAAGATGAACTTCAACCAGAAACAGAGGTGACAGATACCGAACAAGAGGACAGTGAAGAACAACCACTGAGCGAAGCAGATACGACATCGAAGGAGGTGGACAAGCCCACAAGACCAAAACGAAATGTGAAACGACCGAGTCACCTAAATGACTTTGTGTATCTGACGTATGAAGAAGCACTTACTGGCGAAGAAAAATCTGAATGGGCAGAAGCCATACGAGAAGAAAAGGACTCACTGACTAGGAACAAAACATGGACAGTAGTAGATATAAATAAAACGAATGGAGCTAAACTGTTAAATAATAAATGGGTATTCAAGGTAAAAAATGATGGGACCTACAAGGCGAGACTCGTCGTGTGTGGATGCGAACAGGAATATGGAATAGACTACACGGAAACGTACAGCCCGGTAGTGAACATAAATTCCTTACGAGTGCTGTTCGCTCTAGCGGCTTCGAGAAACTGTAACATCATAGGCTTTGATGTGAAAACAGCCTTTCTGTATGGAGAACTAAGTGAAGAAATTTACATGAAAATGCCAAAAGGGTGTGGACAAAAAAATCAAGCGTGCAAATTAAACAAGAGTCTGTATGGACTGAAGCAGGCACCAATGAAATGGAATATGAAATTTACGAAGTTCCTGAAAGACAACGGTCTGCGAGAAACACAATCGGAGAGGTGCATGTTCAAAAATGCAAGCGGATCAGTTATACTTGCACTGTATGTGGACGATGGAATAATAATTGGATCGGAGAAAACAGAAATGAAGAAATTACTTGACTCATTGTCGAGAGAGTTCGAAATTAAAATTGAAGAAAACTTGAGAACGTTCATTGGAATAGAAGTCAACGAAACGAAAGAACAAATCGAACTGAAGCAAAGAAAATACATTGACGAAATCTTAGACAAATTTGGGATGAGTGACTCTAAACCATTTAGAACCCCAATCGAAAAGTCTCGAAGAGGAGAAAAAACTACGGATTTGGAACTTAAATTTCCCTATAGAGAAGCAGTTGGGCACATACTGTACGCTGCGAATAGAACGAGACCAGACATATCATTCGCGGTTGGATATGAAAGTCGATTCGTAGAGAAAACTGAGTCATCAGATATCGCGAACGTGAAAACGTGTCGCCCTCTCGAGTACTGAGGCAGAATTCATCGCTGCTGCGGAATGTTGCAAGGAATTACTATACTTGAAAGGTCTAATAACTGAACTAACGGGTAAAAAGGTAAAAATAGAGCTTAACATCGACAATCAAAGCACAATTAAGCTCATGCAAAACGGAGTGATAAACAAACGAAGCAAACATATCGATGTCAGGTATAAATTTATCACTGAAAGAATAAAGTCAGGGGAAATGGAAATCAAATATTGTCCGACAGAGGAACAATTGGCGGACGTGTTCACGAAAGCTCTGAACAACGTTAGATTTAAGAAATTGATAGACAGTATTGTTTTTTAGTATTATGTTTCAGCTGAGAGAAATGATAAGACCAAGGAGGAACCACGAATCAAAGGGAAGTATTGGAAACTAAGTTTAAAGATGAACGTTATGATTCGCGGTTCGCCCAGGGCCTATGTGTCGAAGGACGTGATTGGCGGAGCAAGAGAGCTAGCAGGCACTTCCTGAACTATAGAGTCAGAGCGTGTTAAAACGTGGGAGACGAAAGTCGAGAAAGTTTCTGTATATAATCCGCGTCGTGAAAATATATGTTAAACAGATCCTTTATTTTGTGTAAATTGTATCTCGCAAGAAATAGACTGCGATTGAATTATAATTATTATTTTCTTGCAATTGGGAGTTTGCATTTTGCAATTATTCTCTCCTTTCTCCCCTAAGAAAACCTTGGCCTCTCAACACCGACTTCCAATTGCGGATGCAAGCGGAACTGAAGGCTGCAAAGGAGAGGGTTCGCAGTAGGAAGCGTGATCCACGATCGAAGCCCTCATCATTCCAGGATAATAGAAGGCCCCGCAGTTTCTGGAATGAAGAACAGGAAGAAGAAACAGATGACCTATGAAGGTCTGTTTTCACGTGACAGTAAAAATCATAATTTACTGTCACGTGAAAACAATACTTAACTGCAGTTATTTTTCAGAGATATGCCTATTAAAAGGAGAGGTGTGTCTCCTTTTACTGGCGAAGACAACAAACGGTACTTTTCAGTGCTTATTTAGTTGAGTTTAACGGGAACTACCTCTCGACGTTCGCAACGAACAACAATCGGCACTTTTCAGCGCCACTAATTTAAAACGTACCTACATACCATACCATTTTTACTTCAGTATAACCAGAAATAAAATATACCTCCCCACGTTCATCCTTTTAATTCTAGATTAATATTGTACTTGTTTTCAGAACCAACACAAGCGGGAATATGGTGATTCTGCAAAAAAATAGTCGAAAATTGACTTATTTTTGCATGTAGAATCACCACTGCTTACAGAGTAAATATTGAAAGTTTAATAAAAACCATACTTTTAAACACAAAACCATTATTATTTACAGAATCCATTTCACCGATTCCTGTCAATTCTCCGCGCGTACTAGAAAGGTTAGGGATACACCTACAGCAATAACGGTACATTTATGTTGGTGCGTAGGTCCATGTGACGTCATGGGTAGAGCATTGTTTCATAATTGTGGCCTACAGATGGCGCTCTTGGATGTGTCAGGCGGGCGGCAGGATCTGCCGCGGATCTGCCGTGGATCTGCCGGCTGTTGCGTATTTTCGCGGTGATTTTAAGGACAGAACGCAGGTTGGTGCCCGTGGAGCGCTGAGCCGCTCTGCTCGTCAGAGTGCGCGGGTGTTATGAATAAAAAGAAACTATTTGTTCTGGTAAAACTGGTATATATTCTTAATAAATTTAAGGAATTGCTTTGTAAGTGAAATCTGCACTTGTACATTCAAGCGTCAAAAAAGTTCTGCCTTCTCCGAGTCCTCCGTCGTTGCTCCTTCCTTCCTCGAACGTGGTGCCCCTTCCATCCCTGGGCGTCCTCCCAGTCCTTTGGCCAATCAGGATGAGGGATGAGCCGGATTCAAAGGGTAGGTTGTCCCGCGGATGTCCGTCCGCCCCCGCGAATCGACGTCCATCTTTCCCTCAGTCTTCGGGTGGTGGTGGAAACTCGGTGGAAGCGCGCTTTTCCGTTACACAGCGGGGTGCACACGTGGGAAGAGAAAGTTGGCTCGGCTACGGGGGTCGAGTAGACTACTCTTGAAGAGAATTTATGACTTCCTTAGCGTCGCCAACACTTCTGGTGTCAATCAACACTCCTAAAGCCTAACAAAGGACAAGGCCTTCTCAAGAGATTACGTGACTTAGAAGAAACTCGCGATTCGTTTCGGGGTTCGTTAATAGGTATCCTCTTCCTGCCCTCGAGCTCTGCCCAAGATCTTTCCCACGAATGCCACCCGCATTGCGCATCCTTTATAATACTTCTTAATCATACGCAAGTATCTACTTTCAAACTTCGCTCCTAATTTACCTATCGATTATATACATTTCTGTGACTACGTTCGCGTAATCACGCAACACCTCCCTTCATATAGAAAAGGATGTTTCAAATGGAAACAACTTTTAAAAAGAAAACAATACATCAGTTCTAACTTAAGTATGCAAAAATTGAATGAATACGCGCTTTACATATGATTACAACTACCCCTCCTCTTCCCGCGCCAGCCCTGCGGTAAACGAGCTACTCGGTCCACCCATTGTCCCGCAGGAACAAGAAGCACGAGTTGAAGAATGATAGTTGCACCGCAACATTTTACAATAGAAAGATATTATTCTATTACTAGGTAATATTAAATCAATTATAATGTAACGCATAGCCAATATACGGTAGTAATGTAACACCCTAACTAAACTTATCTAAGTACTTCATCCAAAAGCTATAATCCTTATTCGATTTAAAATAATCATAACTCATAACATAATGCCACAATACATTCGACACATACAAATTAACAAAATAATGGTACTTGCAGAATAAAATTTGGATTACACACATATCAAACCAAAAAGGAATACAGAATTATAAAATTACCACACATAATATTAACATTAATCTTCCAGATCAGTGACATCTGGTCTTATACATGCTAGTTTAAGCTTGTTCGCATGAACTATCTTAGATTTATTTGTTGATATCGCTATTTCTATCGTTAAGTCATCATACATTTGAATAATCTTATAAGGACCCGTCCAACTTGAGTCGAATTTGGATGTTTTGGGTTCCTTAAGTAAGTATACATGATCGTTTACAGAGAATTGACGAGGATTAACATTCTTATCATAATATTGCTTGCTCTTTTCTTTTGCTTTTTCAAGGTTAACTGCAGCTGTAGCCTGAGTGGTAGTGAGTTTCATGAATAGTTGATCTAAATATTCGATGAAAGTTCGTGGAACTTCCTGCTTTGCAAACTCAGTGGGAATAATAGCCTTCACACCGAAAACAAGCTCATGGGGAGTGAAACCAGTGGCTTCATGAACTGAGGTGTTATAGGAAAATATCCCGAATCTAATCCAATCATCCCAATCTGTTTTTGTGCAATAATGTTTTAAATAGTCGACGAAAACACGGTGGGCACGCTCTAAAGACCCTAATGATTGCGGATGAAATGCGGTGGAGGTAATTCTACGAATTTTGAAGATCCTACAAAAACTCTTCATTACTTTGCTAACAAAATTACTACCCTGATCCGTATGAATGACTCTAGGACAACCGAACCTGCTAATAAACTGTTCAGTGAGGCCGACTGCTACGGATACAGAGTCAATATTAGATAAAGGAATAGCATCCGAATATTTAGTTAAATTATCTTGAAGCGTTAAGAGGTATCGATGGCCCCTTTTGGTTATTGGTAATGGACCAACTATGTCCATCTGCACCTTTTCGAAAGCTATTTTTGGAGTATCAGTAATTCGCATTGGCTGTCGAGTCTTTGCTGAGTGAATTTTGTTCCTTTGACAAATTGGACAGGTACGTACGAATTCCTTAATTTCTTTTCCCAACCCTGGCCAATAAAAGTGTTCCCGAATACGACTATATAACTTAGCCATGCCTTTATGACCTCCTATTACAGATTCATGATATTCCTTAATAATTTCAGATCGTTTTGGTTTAGGTGGAGTTTCAATCTCACCGGTACATACAGTAATAATATACTGGGGATCATTAAAAATCTGCCGTAGAATATCCTCTATGAATTCCCACTCGATGGGTTCAAGATGGTTATGATTTCTTGATATACTGATGGTCTTAATACTCAAGGAACTCATGAGCTGTTTGAGAGATTTCAACGAAGAGACAATATGTGTGCAGTCTGGATTTTCCTGAGAAGTAGATTTAACGAATAGATGGAAAATGGAATATTTATCCCCGGGAAAAGTCATAGCTTCTCCAGGATTGAGACGATATTTCCTTATTTGGTCAATGGAGAACCTATTTCTTATTAGCAAATCCTTGCTTACTTGAGAATCTATGCTACAATCAAGAGGTAGAAAGTGAATGATATTATCTCTGCGCATGAAAAGGTAATCTTTGGTGTTAAGGATAGTAGGAAATTGAGAGAGGTGCGTCGTCTGTCCATGTAAAATATCAGTAACCAATATTCTATTTCCCTTTTGTATATTATCACAATCACTATCGTCAAGTTCTGATTCATTTCTATTAGATTCTATTGAGGTCATTCTACTGAGGGTCCTCCGCGCGGTCTTGGTCGCTATTTTACCAGGCTCGTCAGCCTCTGCCACGACATTAGTCGAGAAAATATCCGGCATCAAAGCCTCTACCACAGCATAAGCTGGGAAACTAACAGACTCCCCACGTCTCTGCCACGATTCAAGATACCGCAGGCCCTGCGATGTCTCCTCAGGGGCCGGACAGAGCGCAGGCACCTTTACTGAACATGGACCACTTCCAACGGAATCTGAAGTGGCTGCCGGGGGTTCGGTCTCACCGTTCAACAAATGTCCGAATGGAAGCTGATCCATAGTGTCCAGCTGGAGCGTTCCCTCACAATCTGTATTACCTTTGCTAACATTAAAATTTCTCAATAATTTACTTATGACCTCATTCTGCCTAGTCTCTGCCTTCCCGCGCGCCAGGAAAACAGAAGCCACCATTACTTCATTATTGTACTCGAGAAATGCGTCATCTCTCCTGTCCACTTCGGAATCTGCAATTGATGACTCGTATGCGCAGACAAGTACCTCTTCCAGACGCCTCGAACAGGAATCATGAATCTCATTTGTCCGTGAAGGATTCAATTGGAAATCGGAAGCATGACTAGGTATAATTGGGTTGCGCGACAGTGCATCTGCATTGGAGTTTACTCGGCCAGGCTTGTACACGATGTTGTAATCGTACTCATTTAATTTAATTCTCCATCTCATAATTTTAGAAGTGGGATCTTTTGCATTATTTAACCAAACTAATGGACGATGGTCTGTAACTAAGGTGAACTGATGTCCATACAAGTAAGGCCGAAAGTGTTGCACAGAAAACAAAACAGCTAATAGTTCCTTCTCTATAGTGGAATAATTGGTCTCGGCACTGTTCAAAGTCCTGGAAGCATACGCTATTGGAAGATCTTTCCCAATAGGACCCTGACTTAGAACAACTCCTACAGCGTAATCGGAGGCATCGGTGGTAACCAGAAATGGTTGCGAAAAATTTGGGAACTGCAATAATGGCTCCGAACAAATGATATCCCTTAGCTTTTCAAAAGCAGCCTGAACCTCGTCACTCCAGCAAAAAGGACTATTTTTCTTCAGAAGTGTTGTTAATGGCTTCGCAATCTTAGCCATGTCTTGAATAAATCTCCTATAATATCCTACGAGACCTAAGAACTGTTTAATATTTTTTTTAGTTTTTGGCACAGGAAACTGTTTTACCGCTTTGATCTTTCCGGGATCCGGTTTTACTCCCTTACTAGTTAATATATGTCCTAAGTATATTATTTCTTGCTGAAGAAAATGGCATTTGCCTGGTTGAAGGGTCAATCCGGAGTTCTGTAAACGCGCCAAAAGAATTTTTAATTTTCGCGCATGCTCTTCGAGAGAATCAGCGTAGACGACTATGTCGTCCATATACACGAAGAGTTCGCTTCCTTGCAAGCCGGATAATACCAAGTCCATAACTCGTTGAAAGGTGGCAGGTGCAGTTTTAAGGCCGAATGGCATCCTGTTAAATTCATAATGACCATTGGGAGTGGAAAAAGCAGTTTTAGGTTTAGAAACAGGGTCAACTAAAATTTGATGGAAACCGGAAGCCAAGTCCAAAGTGCTAAAATATTTCGCTCCCCCCAATTGATCTAATATATCGGTAATATTAGGAAGGGGATAAGCGTCTCCGACAGTTTTTTCATTTAACTTCCGATAGTCTATAACCATGCGCCAACGGAGTTTTCCAGAAGAGTCGGGTTTTTTGGGAACGATCCAAATGGGAGAATTATATGGTGATGCTGAGGGCTGAATTATATCATCTTTGAGTAGGGTATGTATCTGTTCTTTAATTTCATTTTTATGAACCGGAGGAAACCTATATTGTTTGGTGTTTATCGGTACTTCGTTGGTAGTTACTATGGTGTGTTGAGCAGTATTAGAAGACCCTAACTTATCTGTCGGAAGATAGAATTGATAAGGAAACTCATTAACTATTTCCAAGATACTGACTCTTTCCGCCTCATTAAGGCTTTCCAAATTCAGAGCCTTAACCAGTTGAACAAACCTTTGTGCATGTGCACTCGAATGATTGAGGTTAGAATCTCCCGGTTGATATGAACGGGGAGCAGGGGGTTTGATATCAAATTCTTCCAATTCCACAGAAGGTATGGTAAGAGTAACCTTCTCGGTTGTGGTGTTGATTGCGTAAATCTTTGCGAATCCATTTTCCTGGCTTGCTAAAACCTCACCTACGTAAATACCCGGTCCAACATCTATTTTCTGCATATAACCTGATGTGTTATTATTCTTGACAGGGACGGAAATTAAAGTCTTAGTGCGTGGAGCCAAATCAAAAGATGAAAAAATGCAAGGAGAAGATTTCCCTTTTCCAAATTGCGAACTATTGGGTAGCTTATCCCTGAATGTAAGAGTTACCTCCTGTTTCTCAAGGAATGAAATTCCCAGAATTCCTGTCTGTTTAATAGGAAAATCATTACTCACAACTTGGAAGTTAATCGGAATATCACGAACGGTGATAATGACTTCACCATGAGTGCGAATCATTCCTGGACAAATTCCGGTAAGGTGATAGATCATGTTAGTATTAACTGCTAAATTCGAGGCTAAACCCTCCTGTTTGATCAGATTTAGATGAGAACCTGTGTCAACGAGGAAGCTAGCAGATCCGCTGCAAAACAGATTTTCCTCCAACTGGATCACAGGCAATCGGTTAATACCTATCGCGTCAAATTGATAGAGGGTTCGATGGTTTCGACGCGCGCAATCAGGGGTTGGTTCCGCACTGCGCTTGCTTGTGGGGCCCCTTGCGAGTTTAAATTTTGCGAGTTCCTGGAAGCTGCGGTCATTGAAGATTGCGGTATGTTAGACCTACGAGGTGTATTTTTCCTAAAGCACCGGTCTTCCGTGTGTCCCGTCTTTTTACAATGATTACACCTGATGTCTTGACGAGTTGGTAATTTAAACAAGGTATTTCCATTTTTAGGGCAATTTCTACGCAAGTGACCTGGCTGGTTACAGCCATAACACCTGCGATCATCCACATTGACTGCACATACTTTAGTACTACTAACTACGGTTTCCGAAAAGGGGGTCTGTATCTGATGCTCTAACTCCCTCTCTATCCCAGTCGCGGCATGTATAGCCATCCCTAAACTATCCGCCTTCTCCCTTATCATTAATGTTCTAACATTATAGTTATAGAGCCCTCTCTTAAAACCCAATATAGCTGCACTATTCAATAAATTTCTAACGCCTCTAGACTCCACCATATCAGATTCCTCGTTAGCTGCTTCCGTACCCCTATTTAAAATCTCCTTCACCCTAGCCCCAAAACCATCAATGCTCTCACTATCCTTTTGACGCAGATTCTTTAACTCGTCCTGAACGCGATTAATATCAAAAGACTGGGAAAAAGAAGATTTTAACAAGTCGACCAATTCGTCCAACGTAGTCAATTCATTGCTATCAGATATGAGCTGATCTGCATCACCTTCAATTTTATTGCGGATCAAAGCGAGTAAGTTAATCCTATTTCCGGGTTTAATTCGTGAATCCGCCAGTCTACACTGACTAATAAACTTAGTTATTGAACAGGACTTTCCATCAAAGCGGGGAATCAAAGAAGCGGCGAAAGTCAACGACATAAATATAGTCTCTGAGGAATCAGAAGGTAATTCCGTAATTTTCGCAGCACTTGAACTATCTGAAGGAATTGATTCATCACCGAGGAGAGGGTAATTATATCTACGAATAGGAATTCGCGATGGTATTACGCTCAATTCATTCGACTGTAACGCAGTTGAAGAAGACTTCGGTGCGGGTAACTCTATCATTAAATTTCCTATTTCGGACGCGCTACTACCACTCAAGTCAGCCCTTCCATTACGTCTAGCCTTTACAAATCCGGTCTTATACGGCGGCATTTTGAAGAGAAAAAAAAAATCTAATTTATGCTTATCACGTAAGATATAGTTTCTTATAATTATAAACTCTTACAATAAAACTTACGAACAAGGTGATATATAAAAGTCAGCTAATATCCCAGAAATACACTAAGATTCACTAATCCTCAATTGATGTGTAGGTGTTCCAATTCCAACAGGTGCTTGTGATTTCAGGGTTTGCGAGCACGGCCGCTGAAACCACCCGTCTCCGGCATCCACCCTTGCCCTTAGGGAAACCGTGCAAAAACCTTAGGGGGAGAGGTTGCACTTTCACGTTGGTTACACAATTATAAATTGCTGCTTAGTAATGTCAGTTCACAAGTTTACGAAAATCACAGTTCTAGAAGTGTAGACTGTATATATCAAACACTCACGAGCCGGCAAAGTTTATCACTCAAAATGTTTGTGAAATTAACGCGATTATTTAGAACAATCCCACCGCTGTCACCAATTTTGTTGCGTATTTTCGCGGTGATTTTAAGGACAGAACGCAGGTTGGTGCCCGTGGAGCGCTGAGCCGCTCTGCTCGTCAGAGTGCGCGGGTGTTATGAATAAAAAGAAACTATTTGTTCTGGTAAAACTGGTATATATTCTTAATAAATTTAAGGAATTGCTTTGTAAGTGAAATCTGCACTTGTACATTCAAGCGTCAAAAAAGTTCTGCCTTCTCCGAGTCCTCCGTCGTTGCTCCTTCCTTCCTCGAACGTGGTGCCCCTTCCATCCCTGGGCGTCCTCCCAGTCCTTTGGCCAATCAGGATGAGGGATGAGCCGGATTCAAAGGGTAGGTTGTCCCGCGGATGTCCGTCCGCCCCCGCGAATCGACGTCCATCTTTCCCTCAGTCTTCGGGTGGTGGTGGAAACTCGGTGGAAGCGCGCTTTTCCGTTACACAGCGGGGTGCACACGTGGGAAGAGAAAGTTGGCTCGGCTACGAGGGTCGAGTAGACTACTCTTGAAGAGAATTTATGACTTCCTTAGCGTCGCCAACACTTCTGGTGTCAATCAACACTCCTAAAGTCTAACAAAGGACAAGGCCTTCTCAAGAGATTACGTGACTTAGAAGAAACTCGCGATTCGTTTCGGGGTTCGTTAATAGGTATCCTCTTCCTGCCCTCGAGCTCTGCCCAAGATCTTTCCCACGAATGCCACCCGCATTGCGCATCCTTTATAATACTTCTTAATCATACGCAAGTATCTACTTTCAAACTTCGCTCCTAATTTACCTATCGATTATATACATTTCTGTGACTACGTTCGCGTAATCACGCAACACGGCAGACCCTGCCACGCAGACTCTGCCGGCAGATCCGTAGTCGAATGCGGACGTAGACTGCACCGCAGCCATCTGCTTGCAGACGGCCGGCAGATGGCTATCAGGGTATGTACATACATGAATAATGTGATATAAGTAATTAATATAACTACTTAACACTATAGGGTTTAAGCAAACTGTTAAATTGAATACAAGGAACATTTTTCAAAGAAAAATCTGAGCCAGTCACTAATCTTTATCTCTACTTGTATTTTTTACAATTAAGTATCTTATACAAAATGTAGAGTAAGAGATATATGTGTTGGCATTATCAATTAGGGTAGATGTACCATTTGTGGCCACTGCACCATTTGTGGCCACTGTCTTATTTATTCCGATATATTAAGTATTCTTAGTTCACTTTCATTACAATGAATTAAGCTGTCTAAGGATGGGTTGTTGGCACCATTTCTATTGTTTTGTTGTCCCGTTTTATTTAATAATCATACGTGGCCACAAATGGTGCAAAACAGTCCGGCACGATAATATAATGATTTTTTAAATAATTATGTTTAAAACATTGTTCAACGTAGAATATTTCAATTATCTGTAGATTTTGGATTACACTGATATATTCTTTATTTTTGTGTACGTATTCTTTTGTACGTTATGTATCTGTGAATGGTACGGAAATCCTTAAAGTGGCCACAAATGGTACATCTACCCTATTGTTGGCAAAATAATGTCCAATTATGCCAATAATAATAGAAAAAATCGAAAGGTTTAGATAAGAAACTTCAGGTGAATGAAAAATATTTAATTACATTCAATTATTGCAAATTTAATTAAATGTTTTTCTTTAACACCTGAATTTCGTATCCAAATATTCTTAACATGTCAACAAATGTATCTCTTATTCTATATTGCAGTACGCAGATTCTGACCGTATTTCAATTTTCCCGGTTTGGGTCGCCATATTGAATTTTAGTTCTAAACACAATCTTTCATAAATTAGATGGCGTTGAAATACGGATCCAAAACTTTTGCTGGAGATTCTGCCCCCTGGTTCTGGCATCACTGGAGCACACTTGTCGACGTGAACGTAACCTAGCTAATATCAAACAGTTATAATAAAATTGTTTGAAATGTCACGAGTTTTTACACCACATAGAACACTGAATTATTGTCTCAATTAACAAGATAAGTCGCCAAAATTTTTTAATAGACTATTTATGTAGAGCGTATAGAAACAGAGGGGACGCACAGCTTGAAAGTTGTCAGGAGAAGGTTCGACAGAGAAGCATCTTCTTTCGCACACGTTTCTACAAATTAATATATTGTTTTTATACCAGCAAACAATTTTTACATTAGAGTTTTTATGTAAATCTTCTAGAAATGAAGGAGACGCAGGGGCTTAGATAGAAACGAACGGGACGCACAGGCTCGGATAAAAATGAAGGGGACGCACAGGCTTGGATAGAAATGAATGGGACGCACAAGATTGTACGATAGAAATGAAGGGGATGCACAGGGTTGGAGGTTGTCCGGAGAAGGTTAAATAGACAGAGAAGCATCTTGTTTCGTACAAGTTTTTGGAAATTTGTCAAATTAGCGTAGCATTAAGAATAAGAATTAAGATAATTAAGGCATACTGCTTGCAACGTAGAGTACGTCACATTAGTGAAGAAAGTACGTTGAAAATGCATTTCCCTTGATACTTATCAATCTATTGTGAAAGATATTCGTAATACTTTATTAAAATCCACAGTAGTTCCCATGCTATTCATTAATTTTATTAGTTTCTCATTAACAATATTTCAATTCACCAAGAAACATACTAAATTAATTTTATTCCAACAGCAATAAATTGTGCGTTAAAAATATTGGATCTCTTTGTTCATTTTCGCTAAATTACCATTAGCATTTAAATTTCCTCCAACAAGACTTTCTGTGCTCTCACTTTCTTCGGACACATTTTTTAGTCTCTACACTTACTATAGGAAAAGTCCACTCTTCTTCTATAAGTTCTAAGTTATGTTGTAACTAAAATGTGGATTTTATATATTTACAGATAATCGAAGCAGAAGCGAAAGAGAAATACTTGCTAAGTATTTCGTAAACCCTGCTGTACGAGAAAATGAATTTTCATGTATAATTTTATTTTAGAGTTTTAAGAAATATGTATTTACAATTAAAATCGAATTTTATTATAAATGTGAAAATCTGTATAATTTAGAGGAGAAAAAAAGAATAAATGGAACAAAATATTATATTAATTATACGATTTTATTCAGTGTCGATCCTCTGTTTGCTTCTTACATGTTTGGTTCATATCTGAAAAATCAAATTTAAACAAATTCCACTAATCCAGTTGTCACGAAACTTTGCAGGCGTGCGTAGTTTGGATGATTTTAAAAACAAAATAACTTCGAGGGGGTGAAAAAAGTATCCAGGCATCAATAATAATCAATAAATATATAATAATTTATAACCATAAATCCAAACGACTTAAAATCAGCCACTCGCGATGAAGACAAAAAGCCGCTGCGTTCGGGTCGCTAGTCGCTTCACGTTTTCCGCAAATACACAATTTATATCGAGAAATGATTCGTTACGTAATAGAAATAAAAAAAATAAAACATTAAAGGCGTTCTCAAACAAAAAAGGATCACTTTCTGCACCATAAAAGATTGCAATGGAAAAATGTATAATTTAGAGAAGAAAAAAATTATTGAGGCATAGTATTATATTGTAGGGATCTAATGTAGAACCCTACTTTACTGGCGAAGGCGCCGGGCGATCACGGAACATATTGAGGCAGTTGAGACCGAGAGCTCGAGAGCAGTAGATGCGTGTGGCAATCAATCAAAAAGAAACGTGAAGTGCGAACGACGTTTCATAAGATGCATGAGTGCTTTTTCGCTGCGCGGGGGGGGGGGGTCATACGGTTACCGCGGCGATACACTTGCGGACAGCAGATTTACATGCGGCTGCATACGGTCCGAAGTCCGAAGGGTTAAAGCGCAACGAGCCACCACGTGTCGACCATTTTGATCTGAATAAACCTTTCGGTTGTTTCTGTCTCTAGTAACCAGGAAGTTATCAATACCCTGTCCCCACGCATACAATATTATAAACTATTTTAAATTGTGTGAAAAAGTAAACAAATATTTATGATATATATATATATTTATTTTAAATAATAAAAGATATAAAATAATAAAATGTAAAAAAAGATAAAAGATATAAAATAATAAAATGTAAAAAAAGATAAAAGATATAAAATAATAAAATGTAAAAAAAGATAAAAGATATAAAATAATAAAATATATAAAATAAAAGAATAAGCTTAAAAATACTACGACTGGTCGTCTCGGCCACGGCCACGACCACGGCCACGAAATTGCCCCATCACCAGGGTGCGGAGAATGTTACATTGGTCCCGCATGATTTGATATGCGGACCTAGCGTTCTGTTGTTCTCTCACCCTCCTTCCACTCCTCTGGTGACGGGCTACACGTCCTTCTGTAATTAGTAAAAAATAATAATTAAAGTCACTTTTATTTGATCCATTATGTAAATATAATTAATTACTACTCAATTCTGGTTAATTCTTATTATGAAAATCTATCTTAATTTATAAACTTGTCTCAATAAAATTCTGCAATGATTAATTTTCTACTAATTTTTCCTCTATTAAAAACTGCCCGGTATGTCAGCAAATCGATAAATATTATTTATAAATTTTTGGCACGCGCAGATAAATAAAAAGGATCGCCTCCCCTGATATAGGCTAAAGTGAACAATTTTTATATTGCTAAAAGATAAAAAGATATCTAATTAAACTATTAAAAATTAGTACCACGTGCCGTGGCTGGCTGTTGCAGATGCTGCGATGGTGGCATTGCTGGTGGTAGTGTCGGTGGTAGTGTCGGTGATGGTGTCGGTGATGGTGTCGGTAGTGGTGGTGGTGTCGGTGGTGGCCGTGGCGTGCTTGTCGCTGGCCGTGGCGTGATTGTTGCTGGCAGCAACATTGATTGCCTTCCATAGGCTAAAGTGAACAATTTTTATATTGTTGAAAAATAAAAAGATATCTCATTAAAGTATTAATTAAAATATTAACAATTCATACCGTTTGCCGTGGGTTCCCTCAGCCTAGGCTGTGGTGATGGCAGCGGCGCCATCGTTGTGGGGAATTCCCCGGTTTCCTCGTGGTTGCTACTGGAAGCCATCATTATTGTATCATCATCGGAATCTGGAAAAATAAATTTGAATAAATGTATATACATATTACATATTACATGCAATTATCTTTGTTATTAAGGCCCAATGGCAGAAACGCTCGGACACGTATTTACTTATTTTCGATATAGATTCATCGTGCCAAGGCTCATCAAAATCGATGACTACCTCACTGTGGACTCCCATTGTAAGTTCGCGCTGAACTTTTCGCGTGCTTTCGCGTTATAGACAATAAGTATAGTTAATTAAGTTCCGTGCTGTGCTGTGTTAATTTAAGTGTCTAAACTAGTACTTTATTGTCAGCGTCCTGTAAATGCAAAGTGTCTGTGACCTTAGTTTAAACATAACGACTATTCTTAACAACTATCTTATACCTAATTAAGCCTACATTCTAAAATTAATTCGCGAACGTACGAAGCTTCGCGTTCGTGCGCAAACAACGCTCAACTCAGATATGCATCATGTTTTTAATCGTTGGTATTACAAGTTAAAATAAAATATGCTTCAACGCGTCTAATATCTTTTTGTGGTATTACTTGCTATACAGTTACAGTCTACTTCCACTGATAGTTAACGTATAACTTTCTTCTATTACACGCCACTTTTATGAACTCTTTATTTTCTTTGCTAATTGTTTATTCATTTTTGTAGATAATGCAGAATAACTCCCTACTTAATGGTAAGTTTCATTAACTATAAACTTACAGAAAAATTAAATAATAAACATTTTTTTATATATGGGTCATTCCACGTCAACCGGATCACCTTCGAGTCCAAAATTTGGGGAAACGTAGACAAACGTTTGAGGGCTTAAATTGTTCGTCTGCACTTGTACTTTCGAAAGAAAGTTGGCATTTTGAAAAATTCAATATGGCGGATCCAATATGGCGGCTACAATCTGCGAAATTGGGAGATAGTTTAGTAATACTATTAATAAAAATCCGAAAACGACTCGAACGGCTTGAAAATGAAGTGATTACGACTCGACATGAGTCGCTGATTACGAATCTGAAGTGAGAATTGACGAATTCAAACTGGTGGATTCAATATGGCGACTATGCACCCAAGATCTTGTTCCAAGTGACTGTAAGTTACTCGAAATGATAATGACATAATTACTCCGGTTTTTTGAAGCCACTGATCACGTATCTGAAGCCAGATTTTAAAAATTCACAATGGCGGATGAAACATGGCCGACCAAAATTTTGAAAATTTTTCGATTTTCATGAAAATTTGCATGTAGGGGTTCTTTGGGTCTCTCGTTACGAATTCGCTGTCAGATTTTAAAAATTCAAAATGGCGGATCCGATACCAACGCGGCGGCGGGGATCATAAGGGCCCTTGAATGGGTGGGATTCTAGGAGAGTACAAAGTAAACAGAAAATAAAGTGAAGTAGGTGGTTACTTCTTCTTGAGTTTTAAAATTTTTTCTTTGCGAATCCATCATACTGGATGTGCCATTTTAATGTTTGACAATCCGATCTCATATTCTTAATTAGATAAGTCTTGTCATTTTGTTCGTTTGCTGATATACAATATTTTACGCATCTTGTACTGCATAATGTATCAATTATGGAAGTTAATACTGTACAATGGTTATAGGGTCTGTTGCGTCAGAATATCTCATTACCTTTAATCTCTTTTTTGAAATCGGTATAAATGCATGGCTCATTTGAATGTTGGACACCGGAGGCGCACAAGAAAATCTTTTATGGAGGAACCTCTGAGTCCTTTTAT
This sequence comes from Andrena chrysosceles, assembly GCA_963855975.1. NCBI lineage: Eukaryota > Metazoa > Arthropoda > Insecta > Hymenoptera > Andrenidae > Andrena > Andrena chrysosceles. The sequence continues at coordinate 65,143,089 of OY979766.1, read as the reverse complement.
GATTCTCCTTACTGTAATACAAGAGTCGCATGTTTGCGAATTTCTTCTTTGCCCAAATAAAAAGATCTTCCGATTTTAAAATTGCTTTGGTTGGGTCGACTTGTAAACTATAACGTGTTGCCTCTCTTTTTAAGGTCGCTCCAATACCGTCACATGCTCCTTTTCCATGAGCTGTAGCATGAAAGTGCCATTCTGCTTGGATGCCAAAATCGTCTTTATGCTTCATCAGATTACTCATTTGGTATCTGTTTTTGAAGTGCTGCTTCGCACCATCAGAAACATAAATAATTTTCTTGGCTGTCGGACAAATTTTTCTAATTTTCGGTATAACCATTTCTTGCATTAGATACACAGCTGCCGTGTCATGAGTTGTACAATCTGACAGTAATACGATGCTATAATGCTTTATTTCAGTTCCAGAAGTATAATAAAATAGAACTGTAAAAACTGTACATTGGTCATTATTATAATGGAAAGCCTGTGCTGCGTCTTGTGCAACGTAAGCATAGTTTTCTGCGAAATCGCACTGAAGTAACACCTCATCACTTCTTAAACGCTGTTTTCGTGCTGCCAAATATTCCGACTGAGATTTGGAGATGAAGTGATGAGTTATTAATGATTCCAAGCGATCGCACAGTTGGTCAACAAAATCTTCTGTAGGAAGACATTCTTGTTTTAAAGTGCATCGGTCAGTCGATTGCCACATACTAAAAATGACTTGTAAAATATTGTTTTGCATTAAAACTTCAATAACATAGTTGGAAAATTCTTTCATGGCAGGGCAATACTTGCACTCGCGCAAATAACAGGCAGTCCGACGATTTTTACACAGCACAAAATGCATACAATCTTTGTAGTCATTTAAGGGAATTTTCAAATTTTTAGTAAGCGTTCCTAAGTTAATAGCATCGATCATTGTTTTCACATTTTGATGGATAATGCACACACATACAGTGTGCGTACCTGGAGTTCCAGCAGTAACACACCATTTCGACCGAAGTTCAGCAAACTTGGAGAAGCCAATCGGAAATGTTGGATACTTTTCTTTCAATTTCATGTGTAAAATTTTTATGTCGCAGAGTAAAAGGCGCTTTTGTCTTTTTTCTTTACGGTCATCAATTTTCACAGTTACAGTCTCCTTTTTGTGCGGCATTATGCCAATTCTACTATCACAGTCGTTTTCGTAAAATTCAACCACTTTCGAGACTGTCTCCTCCGACACATTTTTTCCTCTTTTAAATGGTGGCGATACTAACACTCCACCTGATTTTCTCAAATCTTTAGCGTGTTTTGCCATTCTGAAAGAAGTATTAAATTCTACAACTATTTTGCGGATGCTCCAACTTTCAGGGGCCACTGTAAGAATAGTAACACGCAGTGGATCATTTTCCGGCAAACTTGTGAATTTTTGTTTCAGACCGAGCAAAAGTTCTTCTAACTCTTGCTCTCTAGATAAACGTGTTCTTTTAGTTGGCGATACATCATAATCCACATCGCTACATAGCGATTCTTCAGTTAAGGTGTCATCTGCAGATCGCGATTCCAAATTTTGAACACACAATTTTCTGCAGTCATGACAAATTTTTGAATTTTCACGTAAATGTGAGAACAATTTTGAAATTCTTTTTGAAATACGCCGCAAGCTTTTACCAACATGGCTAGTATTTTCAAAAGGATTAATACATCTGTCTGAGTGTTTCGTTTGTCTTTCTTTAATAGCCTTTCTACGTTTACCCGACATAATTATGAGTTTAAAGTAATCGATAATGTATCAGAAAGTAACTGCTAGAGAAACAAGTTCTATTTCCCCCTAGGTCACAGTAAGGACACTGAAATAATCTAATTGCAAAATTACTTTCGAGTTAAATATTTCAAAACTTGGTGCAAAGAAGCACAACCAATCAGTCAAGCAATTCAGAGAGGAACTGATTAAAAAAATAATTCTAAAAAGAACTGATTAAAAAAATAGTTCTAAAAAGAACTGATGAAGGACTAGCCCTAAAAAGGACTTTATAAAATGAGTATTAATAGTCCTGACAAAGACGTTTGTAATATTGCCCTGAAAGAGACTTGAAAAAAGCTGTGTAAAGTGCAGAATGATAAAAAGAATGAAAACATATCCTCATACTTAAGGATGCGAGGTAGTGACTGCACTTGTGAGAAAGCGCTACGCAGCGGTCGCCATCTACCGAACGCGAATGCAACTGTACAGTATAACATGTGTAAGAAAAAATTTTAAAACTCAAGAAGAAGTAACCACCTACTTCACTTTATTTTCTGTTTACTTTGTACTCTCCTAGAATCCCACCCATTCAAGGGCCCTTATGATCCCCGCCGCCGCGTTGGTATCGGATCCGCCATTTTGAATTTTTAAAATCTGACAGCGAATTCGTAACGAGAGACCCAAAGAACCCCTACATGCAAATTTTCATGAAAATCGAAAAATTTTCAAAATTTTGGTCGGCCATGTTTCATCCGCCATTGTGAATTCTTAAAATCTGGCTTCAGATACGTGATCAGTGGCTTCAAAAAACCGGAGTAATTATGTCATTATCATTTCGAGTAACTTACAGTCACTTGGAACAAGATCTTGGGTGCATAGTCGCCATATTGAATCCACCATTTTGAATTCGTCAATTCTCACTTCAGATTCGTAATTAGCGACTCATGTCGAGTCGTAATCACTTCATTTTCAAGCCGTTCGAGTCATTTTCGGATTTTTATTAATAGTATTACTAAACTATCTCCCAATTTCGCAGATTGTAGCCGCCATATTGGATCCGCCATATTGAATTTTTCAAAATGCCAACTTTCTTTCGAAAGTACAAGTGCAGACGAACAATTTAAGCCCTCAAACGTTTGTCTACGTTTCCCCAAATTTTGGACTCGAAGGTGATCCGGTTGACGTGGAATGACCCATATATAAAAAAATGTTTATTTAATTTTTCTGTAAGTTTATAGTTAATGAAACTTACCATTAAGTAGGGAGTTATTCTGCATTATCTACAAAAATGAATAAACAATTAGCAAAGAAAATAAAGAGTTCATAAAAGTGGCGTGTAATAGAAGAAAGTTATACGTTAACTATCAGTGGAAGTAGACTGTAACTGTATAGAAAGTAATACCACAAAAAGATATTAGACGCGTTGAAGCATATTTTATTTTAACTTGTAATACCAACGATTAAAAACATGATGCATATCTGAGTTGAGCGTTGTTTGCGCACGAACGCGAAGCTTCGTACGTTCGCGAATTAATTTTAGGCTTAATTAGGTATAAGATAGTTGTTAAGAATAGTCGTTATGTTTAAACTAAGGTCACAGACACTTTGCATTTACAGGACGCTGAACAATAAAGTACTAGTTTAGACACTTAAATTAACACAGCACAGCACGGAACTTAATTAACTATACTTATTGTCTATAACGCGAAAGCACGCGAAAAGTTCAGCGCGAACTTACAATGGGAGTCCACAGTGAGGTAGTCATCGATTTTGATGAGCCTTGGCACGATGAATCTATATCGAAAATAAGTAAATACGTGTCCGAGCGTTTCTGCCATTGGGCCTTAATAACAAAGATAATTGCATGTAATATGTAATATGTATATACATTTATTCAAATTTATTTTTCCAGATTCCGATGATGATACAATAATGATGGCTTCCAGTAGCAACCACGAGGAAGCCGGGGAATTCCCCACAACGATGGCGCCGCTGCCATCACCACAGCCTAGGCTGAGGGAACCCACGGCAAACGGTATGAATTGTTAATATTTTAATTAATACTTTAATGAGATATCTTTTTATTTTTCAACAATATAAAAATTGTTCACTTTAGCCTATGGAAGGCAATCAATGTTGCTGCCAGCAACAATCACGCCACGGCCAGCGACAAGCACGCCACGGCCACCACCGACACCACCACCACTACCGACACCATCACCGACACCATCACCGACACTACCACCGACACTACCACCAGCAATGCCACCATCGCAGCATCTGCAACAGCCAGCCACGGCACGTGGTACTAATTTTTAATAGTTTAATTAGTTATCTTTTTATCTTTTAGCAATATAAAAATTGTTCACTTTAGCCTATATCAGGGGAGGCGATCCTTTTTATTTATCTGCGCGTGCCAAAAATTTATAAATAATATTTATCGATTTGCTGACATACCGGGCAGTTTTTAATAGAGGAAAAATTAGTAGAAAATTAATCATTGCAGAATTTTATTGAGACAAGTTTATAAATTAAGATAGATTTTCATAATAAGAATTAACCAGAATTGAGTAATAATTAATTATATTTACATAATGGATCAAATAAAAGTGACTTTAATTATTATTTTTTACTAATTACAGAAGGACGTGTAGCCCGTCACCAGAGGAGTGGAAGGAGGGTGAGAGAACAACAGAACGCTAGGTCCGCATATCAAATCATGCGGGACCAATGTAACATTCTCCGCACCCTGGTGATGGGGCAATTTCGTGGCCGTGGTCGTGGCCGTGGCCGAGACGACCAGTCGTAGTATTTTTAAGCTTATTCTTTTATTTTATATATTTTATTATTTTATATCTTTTATCTTTTTTTACATTTTATTATTTTATATCTTTTATCTTTTTTTACATTTTATTATTTTATATCTTTTATCTTTTTTTACATTTTATTATTTTATATCTTTTATCTTTTTTTACATTTTATTATTTTATATCTTTTATTATTTAAAATAAATATATATATATATCATAAATATTTGTTTACTTTTTCACACAATTTAAAATAGTTTATAATATTGTATGCGTGGGGACAGGGTATTGATAACTTCCTGGTTACTAGAGACAGAAACAACCGAAAGGTTTATTCAGATCAAAATGGTCGACACGTGGTGGCTCGTTGCGCTTTAACCCTTCGGACTTCGGACCGTATGCAGCCGCATGTAAATCTGCTGTCCGCAAGTGTATCGCCGCGGTAACCGTATGACCCCCCCCCCCGCGCAGCGAAAAAGCACTCATGCATCTTATGAAACGTCGTTCGCACTTCACGTTTCTTTTTGATTGATTGCCACACGCATCTACTGCTCTCGAGCTCTCGGTCTCAACTGCCTCAATATGTTCCGTGATCGCCCGGCGCCTTCGCCAGTAAAGTAGGGTTCTACATTAGATCCCTACAATATAATACTATGCCTCAATAATTTTTTTCTTCTCTAAATTATACATTTTTCCATTGCAATCTTTTATGGTGCAGAAAGTGATCCTTTTTTGTTTGAGAACGCCTTTAATGTTTTATTTTTTTTATTTCTATTACGTAACGAATCATTTCTCGATATAAATTGTGTATTAACAAGTCTGTTTTAAACCGCGCGCGACATCGGCAGCGAGTCAGCGCCGGCTTGGCCTGTGGCCGTGTGGGCCAATCCCAAACAAGCGTAAACGAACATGTAAACTACAACATTATGAAAGTCTTTGATAGGCACTTTGCCTACCGTGAATCATGGGCTCCCCGCCCTCCCATTTAGCCCATTGGCAAAGACGGCCCTGCACAGCGTGGGACGGTTAGGATGTCTTATCTAGCATTTTGAAACAACCGAGAAAACTGAAGTTTTACCATTTCCTTCTCTTGTTCTTCATTCAAATTAAAACATGTTGTCATTATTTCGTCAAAGAGGAGATATAATAAGAGGCGTCACTCCGGGCGGAACCTTTGAAGTCCTTACTTGACCTTGGCATTTAAATTGGTTGTTTATTCGAGAGGGATATTCAAATCGACTAAATGTACCTTACCGCAGTTTGTTGATTATTGCCAAAGTTTACCGATCATTGTCGAATGGGCATTTAGCTTGGTTGTGTAGTGATTTCCCTAATTTATTTCTGTCCTTGTCAAGTGATGCCTCATATTATACATTTATATCTCCTCTTTGATTTCGTAACAGCCTAATACAAGTTTTTGTAATGGGTGTACCAGTAGGTAATGTATCATTAACGTACCAATTAATCAATTGTTTTAAGTAGGATATTTAAACCATCTGGAAAGCAGTTACGTTAAATACATTAGACTGTTTCTAGATCTCTACGGAACACGTAGGGTTTTCTAACTTTACTTAACACGTTGACTGCCAGGCGCATTTTCCATGGTTTGCCCAAGGCGCCAACGTGAATTTTTCATTATGCGTCGCCGATCACCGGTGACCCCCATGGCAGTCAACGTGTTAAAAGGTAAAAGGCTTGTGGAACTCCAAATATTTCAACATATCTTGAAAAATGAAAACATGCTAGATAGAGTATTTTAACTAAGGAGGGCAGTACAGGAGTGGTGGTAATGTGTGCGTGCCAACCAAGTGGCGTCAGTTCACGCACACATTACCATCGCTCCTGTAGGTGTTTGTAGTGATGGGATCTGAAGCACTTCGAATCTGTCTTGTAAATCAGGCGACTAATTCGAAGCACTTCGAACATGATTCGAAGCTTAAAATTTTGGAGTCTTGATAGGTTTTGAAAGTCTTGGAAATCTTGAAATTCTTACTTCAAAGTCTTGGTTGGTTTCGGACCCGTATGTACGCCCACCGCTGACTCGCGGGACAATAGAGTCATAAACCGCGACTCTGGCGAGTCCTACAGTTATAAAGCTCGACCCTGCCGAGACCCTCTGGCTGATCAACCTGGCTGGTTTTCGGCAACCAGATGTTCATTTTCAAGACTTTCAAGACCTATCAAGACTTATCAAGACTTTCAAGAGTTTTAAGCTTCGAATCATGTTCGAAGTAGTTCGGATCCCATCACTACCTGTAGGTCCCCTTCCATCACTGCAAATGAATCGTACCTAACCGAGCGCAACCGAGTTTCCACCACCACCCGAAGACGGAGGTAAAGATGGACGCCGATTCGCGAGGGCGTATGGACATCCGAAGGACGGCCTACCGCTTGGATCTGATGCATCCTCCATCCTAATTGGACTACGAGGATCTATGGGAGGACTAGGAGGATTCGGCCCACGACTTCAGCAAGGACCTCGGAAGATACTTCAAAACGCTACACATTCTGGGTGTGTTTCAATTCACGCATAATGCGCATGAAATTAGTGGCACCGTATTGGTGGCATCGTACGATTCCCTAAAATTTCTCTCACTTGCCACCAATACGATACCACTTCCGGTGCAGCGAGCATGCAGCAATCGCAGAAATTCAGAGGAGAAGCAGTCACTGTACCGCTCGCTGCACCGGAAGTAACATCGTATTGGTGGCAAGAGAGAGAAATTCTACGCAATCGTACGATGCCAACAATTTCATGCGCAGTATGCGTGAATTGAAACACACCGTCTGTCTCTAATCAGCTTCCTAAACAATCGAATAAACTCCAAAGTTTAACTTATAAATAGTTTCTAGTATTTTGTTTTATTTGGAACTCCCACACTGTGACGAGCAGAGCGGTTCAGCGCTCCACGGGCACCCACCCGCGTTCTCATTTAAAATAACCGCTAAAATATGTAAGAACACTGTATTACAGCATGAGTAAAATGTTACAACATCGTGACACCTATAAACCATGACGATGTTGTAACATTTGAATTACGCTGTAATACAGTATCACCACAGCGAATCATGACTTTAGTGTCACGTCAAAACGCACCTTTAGTTACTGCGCGTCATTGGTGGTGCAGAGAATTTCCTAGGATCCTTTCACTTCCGATGCAGCAAACGCCGAAATTCAAGATGTGAAACAGTCACTGCGCGCTCGCTGCATCGGAACTGGCATCGTATTGGTGGTAAGTGAGAGAAATTCTAGGGAATCGTACGATGCTACCAATTTCATGCGCTCACTGCATGAATCGGAACGTGTGAGAGTCCGGCGCGGGCTCCTTGAATGGTTGATTCTTAGGCTCGGTGCAGATGAGCGGTTTGCGACAGTTGGCCGCCGCAGCAATCTGTTGCGCGCGTTTCAGCAGAACATAAATTTATATGATATAAGATGTAAATAAATTATAATATGTAAAGGGAAGTATTTTGCAAAAAATAATTTAACCAAGATGAAGAATTACGACCACAGTAAACAATTGATAATCGGTAAAATAACCCAGATGGCACACGTGGTCTATAAGCCGTCTTTAAGACGTCTTTCAGACTTTCAAGACGTCTTAAAAACGACTTATAGACCACGTGTGCTATCTGGGAAATGACTCTTCAGAAAAAGAATCGAGTAAAATCGCCCTTCCCTACTGACGGTTACGAACCTCGTTCTACTCTACTTTTCGCCTGCGACGCTCACAACTGGTTATAAGCAAGTGGAACGGAAAATTCCTGCGATCGTGAGTAGTAAGGCAAGGCGGTTTCCAACCCAGGTCCTCTGAGGGGAGCGCGGGGCGGGGGGAAGTGGGGAGCGCGGCGGAGGGAAACATGGGCGCGGGGCCTGCGGGGAGAGGAAGACCGGTTGCGCGCGCACGAGCCGCGGAGTGGGGGAAGCTGCGATGATGGAGGGGATTACTCCAGGCCGAGCCGCCGCGGAAACCGGACCCACCGCCGAAAACTTTTTAGAGGGAGGGAATGACCCCCGAGAACTTTTTCAGATCTAACCGGAGGGAGTGAATGACCTTGGCCCACCCCCCAAATATTTTTCCAAACCATTATGTAGCTGAAATTGTTTTAATAATTTATTTTTATTGGGAATTATTTCGGACGATCTCGGGAAAAATCGGCGTTTTTTTACACACCGCGTCTTCGGAGGGTGGGAAAGAGATAGAACATTACTTTAAAGCTAAAATCTGGGAGAGGGAAAGAGACAGCGCTACATAGTGATACAAACACATTTTATTCTAAAGCTAACAGTATTTCGAAGCGTTCCGATTTACTATTGCCCGGCCGAAAGAAGATCCCTAGCAGGCGGTCTCGGGCGATGCAGTCCGCCGATGTGACGATTGGTCGACTCACCTATTTAGGCACACTTTTAAAGACGGGACACACATATTTTGGTTATTGGCTGAAGTAGGCACATACATTGTCGCACCGCGCGACGAGAAGAGCGAACAAAACACATCGAGATCGAGTGGGATAGAGCGATCTGACCGACGTACGCCAAAGCAATAGCGTAGGCATCTTTAACGGTTAACAATTAACATATAATAACATAAAAATTTCTTTATTTTTCACAATATATTGGGGAACGTATTATCCCGATACCAACCCAATGATAATACTTTCCTGAACATATTGTGAAAAATACGGATAATTTTATGTTATTATATATTAATGGTTAACCGTTAAAGATGCCTACGCTATTGCTTTGGCGTTCGTCGGTCAGATCGCTTTATCCCACTCGATCTCGATGTGTTTTGTTCGCTCTCTTCGTCGCGCGGTGCGACAATGTATGTGCCTACTTCAACCAATAACCAAAATACGTGTGTCCCGTCTTTAAAAGTGTGCCCAAATAGGTGAGTCGACCAATCGTCACATCGGCGGACTGCATCGCCAGAGACCGCCTGCTGGGGATCTTCTTTCGGCCGGGCAATAGTACTTTAAAGCTAAATCTGGGAGAGGAAAAGAGACAGCGCTACATAGTGATACAAACACATTTTATTAAAGCTAACAGTATTTCAAAGCGTTCCGATTTAACGTCGCTGCATATCGTGTGTAATTTGAATCTCCTCTAGGAGTCGTGCAGGATGGCGACATTTGGCAGCGCGAATCATAGAAAGAATTATGCGGCGTCAGCAGAAACTTTTTTCCATACCAATATGTGATGGAAAGTTTTCCCCAACACAGAGAAATAATAATAATTTTTTAATCACCGATATAGCAAACTGTTATGTAGCAAACAGACATATTTTTCCGAACCATTATGTAGCGAGCATTCTAAAGCTAACAGTATTTCAAAGCGTTCCGATTTAACGTCGCGGCGTATCGCGAGATTTCGCGAAATCTGACTCTTCTGGAGCAGCCGCGCTAGATGACGTCATTTGGCAGCGTGAAGAACAAAATACAATACATGTAGAAACGTCGAATCTTAAAATTATGTGGCGAAAGGAGGAGGAAGACGGATAAGTAAATAGAGAAATAATATGTTTAAGAAATTTAATTACAATTAAAAGAATATAAAAATATAAACAGAAATGGAATATAATTTAACATTTTTTTCCTACGAGCATCCGCTAAAATATCATTGATGATAGATGCTACCAGTTCGCAATCTACAAGATAATCCTCGTCGTAGTATTCGCTATCACATATTATTTTAGCAGCACGACGCGTATGTAATGTTTCGCAGGCAGCGTCGCCCTGTTACAACACAGTAACAAAAGTTTTAAAGTTTGTCCTCACATCTTCTGCAGTTTGATACAGCCGCGGATACACATAGCTTACACATGACTTAAGATTAAATAAAAATGATACTGTATTCAGTTTGAAATACAGCGACTTATTACGTAGTATCGTCTTTAGAATTGGAGGCGAGAATCATAGAAAGAATTATGCAGAGTCGATAGAAATTGATGACAAGTGAAGGAGGGAGACAGACAAGCAAATAGATTGCAATATTTGTAAAATGATTACATATTGTTCAATTAATTAAACAATAGAAATATAAAAATAGAATATAAATAGTGTATCAGCAGAACCATCTCTCTCTCTCTCTCTCTCTCTCTCTCTCTCTCTCTCTCTCTCTCTCTCTCTCTCTCTCTCTGTCTCTGTCTCTCAATCTCTCGTTCCTTCTCCTTCTCTTTTTCTCTTCTTCACATCAATCGCAAGACAACATGAACATTCACGAACAGCTGATGGACTTCCTATTTACTTTTCGCGACATCATACATACATACTCTTCCACACAACACCTCGTCTACATTCATACGCACTCACGCTCTCGTGACCGACCCGAGTGCTCAGTTACACATAACAGTAATATCTCAACAACATTCGCCGAAAGTGTTACGTAACTATTGTATCGCCTCAATTCTTTATCTCTAAATAAACCGCACGATTCTCAACATCTTTGAGTTCTCACCATACAAATAGAATATAAAAATACAATATAAAAAAGACAAAAATATAATAATAATAATAATAATAATAATTTAATTTATTGTCCACTTTTGCGTTACAATTTAACGATGAAATAATCTTTCCATTTCATTCTCATGATTGTGTCAGTGTAAGTCCCACCCTTCTAATGTATCCTGCTGTGTCTTAACAATTTTTTCTATTTTACAAGTGTTTCCTAATCTATTCTATGTTGTATAATATTCTTTTATCACTTTCCTGTTTTTCCCATGTTTTCGTTCTCCCTATTATCTCCCATAGAATAGCCAAGTTTTTCCCTTCTCCTCTAATTACCTCTTTCCAATTGCTGCCACTCTCTCCACTTACTTCACATGCTTCAATCACGTGTTTCACTGTTTCTTCCTCTTTCTTACAAACCATACATATCCTTTCTTCTTTCTTCTTTCGATAGCCAGCCACGGAGACCTCTCCAGACCTGACCCACGCCCGAAAATTTTTTATACCTAGCCGAGTGAGGAAATGACCTTGGCCCAACTCCGAAAATTTTTTCCAAACCAATATGTGATCGAATTTTCCCCCCAACACAGAGAAATAATAATTTATTTTTATCGGATGATGTTTCGGACAATGTCGGGAAAGGTCGGCATTTTACAAACCACGTATTCGGAGGAAGGAAAGAGAGAGCATTACATGAAAATCTAAATTCGTGGAGGGAAAGAGAGAGCAATACTTAGCGCCGCAGCGTCTCGCGCGATCGTGCGTAATTTGACTCCTCTGGAGCAGCCGCGAGCGATGACGTCATTCAACGGCGCGAAGAAGGCTCGGACGAAATAGAATTATGCAGTGTCTGCAAATGTTAGAATTATGTGGCGAAAGGAGAAGGAAGACGGGTAAATAAAATGTAGAAATAATATAAGTTTAACAAATATATATTGTTATAGAAAAAAATATAAATATACAACTAAATAGAAATATAATAAAAAAGGAATATAATAATAAAATATAATAAAATAACATTGAATAAATATAAGAATATGAAGAAGAATATGAATAAAAGTATGAATAATAATAATATAAAATAGAAAAAATAGTAAAAATAGAAAAAAATAGTAAAAATAGAAAAAAATAGAAAAATAGAAAAAAATAGTAAAAATAGAAAAAATATATACAAATGAAATTAACTAAACAAATTAAAATCTATATAAATTAATCTCTCCGCGCTGCGTTGGCGGTGGCGCGAGCAAGATCCGGGAGCATGTCCCGCAAACGCTCTATCTGGGGCGGTGGTGGCAGCGGTGGTAGGTTCTAAAACATGTAAACGCAAATATAATATTAATACATTCCGCACAATATCCTATCACAATATCACTTACCAGCAAGCCATCAATGGCTGCAGCGATGTTGTCGCTGTCATCGCTGTCATCGTTGTCATCAGTGTCGGAGGATGAGGAGTCCTCGATGCTGTCCTCACCACCACCACCACCACCGACTGCTCCCTGCAAATCCTAGAACATAGAAACCTTGATATAATATTCACGTGTTAAACGTAAAAAAAACGTACAAAACATAGTTATGTACATACCTCCTGATTATTCCCCCACATCTCCTGGTCCTCGTCGGCCGCAATCCTGAATATTCCCATTATTTTTGGTTGGAACTATTGCCTTTAAAGAGACTGTTGCCGTCAAAGATTTGAAGACAACTGGTCTCGCTGCATCTCCAGGCTCTTGCATTTAAAATCTTATCATGAAATCGAGAAGTGCGTAGCTTTGCAAAAGTAAGATGCTGTTGTTCTCCACATTCATTTTCGCTGACCATCCTCTCCTTCTTCACACGCATCTTCTTTCCCTTCTTCTTTGGACACACCAAGCGACTAGACCAAATCACTTTGATCATGTATCGAACGGGTATCGAACGTGAATCGAACGTGAATCGTACCACTCTGAACGTGAATCGTACCCCTCTGAACGTGTATCAAACGGGTATCGAACGTGAATCGAACGTGAATCGTACCACTCTGAACGTGAATCGTACCACTCTGAACGTGAATCCTACCACTCTGAACGTGAATCCTACCACTCTGAACGTGAATCGTACCACTTCGAACATGCATCGAACGTCAATCGTACCACTTCGAACGTGTATCAAACGGGTATCGAACGTGAATCGAACGTCAATCGTACCACTCTGAACGTGAATCGTACCACTCTGAACGTGAATCGTACCACTTCGAACATGCATCGAACGTCAATCGTACCACTTCGAACGTGTATCAAACGGGTCGTAATCTATCGTCGTAATCTAGCGTACATCACATGTAGGAAGTTGGGGAGGGTGAAGAAAAACATTTTCATATACATTAAAAATTGATTATATTTAAATTATTGAATATTTTAAATATATTTCAAATATTCATTTTAAATATTCATCAATTTTTAATGTATATGAAAATGTTTTTCTTCACCCTCCCCAACTTCCTACATGTGATGTACGCTAGATTACGACGATACCCGATCAAAGCCGTTCAATACCCGTTCAAAGCCGTTCATTACACGTCCAATACACGTTCGAAGTGGTACCATACACGTTCGAAGAGGTACGATTGACGTTCGATACATGTTCGAAGTGGTTCATTACATGTTCGAAGTGGTTCATTACATGTCCAATATACGTTCGTAGTGGTACCATACACGTTCGAAGAGGTACGATTGACGTTCGATACATGTTCGAAGTGGTTCATTACATGTTCGAAGTGGTTCATTACATGTCCAATACACGTTCGAAGTGGTACCATACACGTTCGAAAAGGTACGATTGACGTTCGATACATGTTCGAAGTTGTTCATTACATGTTCGAAGTGGTTCATTACTTGTCTAATACACGTTCGAAGTGGTACCATACACGTTCGAACAGGTACGATTGACGTTCGATACATGTTCGAAGTGGTTCATTACATGTTCGAAGTAGTTCATTACATGTCCAATATACGTTCTATACACGTTCGAAGTGGTACGATTGACGTTCGATGCATGTTCGAAGTGGTACGATTCACGTTCAGAGTGGTACGATTCACGTTCAGAGTGGTACGATTCACGTTCGATTCACGTTCGATACCCGTTTGATACACGTTCGAAGTGGTACGATTGACGTTCGATGCATGTTCGAAGTGGTACGATTGACGTTCGATGCATGTTCGAAGTGGTACGATTCACGTTCAGAGTGGTACGATTCACGTTCAGAGTGGTACGATTCACGTTCAGAGTGGTACGATTCACGTTCGATTCACGTTCGATACCCGTTTGATACACGTTCGAAGTGGTACGATTGACGTTCGATGCATGTTCGAAGTGGTACGATTCACGTTCAGAGTGGTAGGATTCACGTTCAGAGTGGTAGGATTCACGTTCAGAGTGGTACGATTCACGTTCAGAGTGGTACGATTCACGTTCGATTCACGTTCGATACCCGTTTGATACACGTTTAGAGGGGTACGATTCACGTTCAGAGTGGTACGATTCACGTTCGATTCACGTTCAGTAGTAAGGCTAAGCGGGTTCCAACCCAAATTTGAGTTTCAAGGCCGTTGTAAGAATTTCATTTGACCTTGAAATCCAAATTTGAGTTTTCAAACCGCAGGAAATCCAACGCAGGCGGGCGGTGGGCGCGGCGGTGCGGTCGCGGATGACGTCATACAGATGGGCGGAGTGGTGGGGGGTATTAGCGCGAGACCAGATATCGAATCAATCGATAACCGAATCCGCATCGAGGAGGAACCGCGGGTGAATTGCTGCTACTATCGGGCGTGGTATCGTCACAGTCGGTAAGGAAGGAAATATTAATTTAAGATATTAATATAAATGAAAAAACAGAATCTCGGGCGACGGGGCTCGAACCCAAGACCTCCGCGGTACGAGTCAGCCGCCTAACCAACTCCCCCAACGCCGACGCTCTAACATTAGTCTTTAATAAATGGTACATATACAGAGCGTCACCAAGCATAATACATTATTTTTTCATCGGACGATGTCGGACGATCTCGGGTGTGATCGCTTTAACCTCGATTAGAACGTCTTCGCAGGGTCGGAAAGAGAGAGCAATATTTTATAGCTAAATTCGAGAGAGGGAAAGAGACAGCGCTACATAGCGATACAAACACATTTTATTAAAGCTAACAGTATTTCAAAGCGTTCCGATTTAACGTCGCTGCATATCGTGTGTAATTTGAATCTCCTCTAGCAGTCGTGCAGGATGGCGACATTTGGCAGCGCGAATCATAGAAAGAATTATGCGGCGTCAGCAGAAACTTTTTTCCATACCAATATGTGATGGAAAGTTTTCCCCAACACAGAGAAATAATAATAATTTTTTAATCACCGATATAGCAAACTGTTATGTAGCAAACAGACATATTTTTCCGAACCATTATGTAGCGAGCATTCTAAAGCTAACAGTATTTCAAAGCGTTCCGATTTAACGTCGCGGCGTATCGCGAGATTTCGCGAAATCTGACTCTTCTGGAGCAGCCGCGCTAGATGACGTCATTTGGCAGCGTGAAGAACAAAATACAATACATGTAGAAACGTCGAATCTTAAAATTATGCGGCATCAGCAGAAAAAATCTTTTCCATATCAACAGACATTTTTTTCCCAACGCAGAGAAAAAATAATTTTAATCCCCTCCCTCACCGATCTACCGAACCAATATGTAGCAAACACACTCTAAAGCTAACAATTTTTAAAAATGTTTTTCAATCTTAACATCGCAGCGTATCGCGCGATCACGTGTAATTTGAATCCCCCGTGATGGGACCGCCGTGCAAGATTACATCATTTGGTGGCGTAACGAACGCACGAATCATAAAAAGAATTATGTGGTGCCAGCAGAAATTGGTGAGGTGAGAAGGATGAAGACGGATAAATAAATAGAGAAATAATATGTTTAAGAAATTTAATTACAATTAAAAGAATATAAAAATATAAACAGAAATGAAATATAATTTAACATTTTTTTCCTACGAGCATCCGCTAAAATATCATTGATGACAGATGCTACCAGTTCACAATCTACAAGATAATCCTCGTCGTAGTATTCGCTATCACATATTATTTTAGCAGCACGACGCGTATGTAATGTTTCGCAGGCAGCGTCGCCCTGTTACAACACAGTAACAAAAGTTTTAAAGTTTGTCCTCACATCTTCTGCAGTTTGATACAGCCGCGGATACACATAGCTTACACATGACTTAAGATTAAATAAAAATGATACTGTATTCAGTTTGAAATACAGCGACTTATTACGTAGTATCGTCTTTAGAATTGGAGGCGAGAATCATAGAAAGAATTATGCAGAGTCGATAGAAATTGATGACAAGTGAAGGAGGGAGACAGACAAGCAAATAGATTGCAATATTTGTAAAATGATTACATATTGTTCAATTAATTAAACAATAGAAATATAAAAATAGAATATAAATAGTGAATCAGCAGAACCATCTCTCTCTATCTCTCTCTCTCTCTCTCTCTCTCTCTCTCTCTCTCTCTCTGTCTGTCTCTGTCTCTCAATCTCTCGTTCTTTCTCCTTCTCTTTTTCTCTTCTTCACATCAATCGCAAGACAACATGAACATTCACGAACAGCTGATGGACTTCCTATTTACTTTTCGCGACATCATACATACATACTCTTCCACACAACACCTCGTCTACATTCATACGCACTCACGCTCTCGTGACCGAACCGAGTGCTCAGTTACACAGAACAGTAATATCTCAACAACATTCGCCAAAAGTGTTACGTATCTATTGTATCGCCTCAATTCTTTATCTCTAAATAAACCGCACGATTCTCAACATCTTTGAGTTCTCTCCATACAAATAGAATATAAAAATACAATATAAAAAAGACAAAAATATTATAATAATAATAAAAATAATAATTTAATTTATTGCCCACTTTTGCGTTACAATTTAACGATGAAATAATCTTTCCATTTCATTCTCATGATTGTGTCAGTGTAAGTCCCACCCTTCTAATGTATCCTGCTGTGTCTTAACAATTTTTTCTATTTTACAAGTGTTTCCTAATCTATTCTATGTTGTATAATATTCTTTTATCACTTTCCTGTTCTTCCCATGTTTTCCTTCTCCCTATTATCTCCCATAGAATAGCCAAGTTTTTCCCTCCTCCTCTAATTACCTCTTTCCAATTTCTAAATACAACACAATATAAATATAAATATAAAAGAAAATACAATTAAATAAGAAATATAATAAAAAAGAATATAATAAAATAAAAGTAAATACAATTAAAGAAGAAATATAATAAAAAGAATATAATAATATAATAAAAGAAAATAAAATAATAAAAAAAGAAAATACAATTAAATATAAAATATAATATAAAAAAGAAAAAATATAAAAATAGAATATAAATAGAATATAAATAGAATATAAAAATAAGAAATAAAAAAATAAAAATATAAAAACTCAATTCAATATAAAAATACAATATAAAGAAATAATATAATAAAAGAAAATAAAATAATAATAAAAGAAAATAGAATTAAATATTAAATATAATATAAAAAATAAAAATTGTAAAAATAGAATATAAATAGAATATAAAAAATGAAAAATAAAAAAAATAAAAAATATAAAAAAATATAAAAATAAGAAATAAAAAAATAAAAATATAAAAACTCAATTCAATATAAAAATACAATATAAAGAAATAATATAATAAAAGAAAATAAAATAATAATAAAAGAAAATAGAATTAAATATTAAATATAATATAAAAAATAAAAATTGTAAAAATAGAATATAAATAGAATATAAAAAATGAAAAATAAAAAAATAAAAAATATAAAAATTCAATATAAAAGTGCATTATAAAAAAAAATATAATAATAATAATAATAATAATAATAATTTAATTTATTGCCCACATTCGTGTTACAATTTAACGATCATATACTCTTTCCATTTCATTCCCGTGATTGTGTCAGTGTAAGTCCTACCTTTCTAATGTATCCTGCTGTGTCTTAACCAATTTTTCTATTTTACAAGTGTTTCCTAATCTATTTTATGTTGCATAATCATCTTTTATCACTTTCCTCTTCCTCCCATCTTTTCCTTCTCCCTATTATCTCCTGTAGAATAGCCAAGTTTATCCTTTCTCATCTAATTACCTCTTTCCAATTGCTGTCATTCTCTCCACTTACTTCACATGCTTCAATCACGTGTTTCACTGTTTCTTCCTCTTTCCTACAAAGCCTACATATCCTTTCATCTTTCGATATCCAATATTTACATGTCCTCGTTTCACTACCCTGTATGAATCTTCCTATCCATTCTAATTCTCCTCTCCTTTTTTTTCTTCTTCCCTCATAAGTATTTCGACTTATCTCCTGATTTGCTTGCCACCTCTCTTAATTCTCTTAGGAACTTTGACTCTTTTATTTTCATCTCTCTTTCTTGTTCTTGGATGTATATACTTATCTGCTCTATTTTCGATCACACTTCTTCACCAATAAAATATAAAAATACAATTGAAAAATAAAATAAAATAAAATAAAAGAAAATACAATTAAATAAGAAATATAATAAAAAAGAATAAAATAAAATAATAAATATAATATAAAAAGAAAAAAAAACATAAAAATAGAATATAAAAGAATATAATATAAAAAAGAAAAAATATAAAAATACAATAAAAATATAAGATAAAATACAATACAATATAAAAAAATAAATATAAATGAATATAAATGAAATTAAAAATATAAAAATACAATTAAAATAGATAATAAAATACAATACAATATAAAACTCAATAAAAATATAAAAGAAAATAAAAAAAAAATATATATATATATATATATGAATATAAAAATATGAATTAAAAAATAAAAATATAAAAATTCAATATAAAAAATACATTATAAAAAGAAAAAATATAATAATAATAATAATAATTTAATTTGTTACCCACTTTTGTGTTACAATTTAACAATCATATACTCTTTCCATTTCATTCCCGTGATTGTGTCAGTGTAAGTCCTACCCTTCTAATGTATCCTGCTGTGTCTTAACAAATTTTTTTTATTTTACAAGTGTTTCCTAATCTATTTTATGTTGCATAATCATCTTTTATCACTTTCCTGTTCTTCCCATCTTTTCATTCTCCCTATTATCTCCTATAGAATAACCAAGTTTGTCCCTTCTCCTCTAATTACCTCTTTCCAATTGCTGCCACTCTCTCCACTTACTTCACATGCTTCAATCACGTGTTTCACTGTTTCTTCCTCTTTCTTACAAACCATACATATCCTTTCTTCTTTCTTCTTTCGATAGCCAGCCACGGAGACCTCTCCAGACCTGACCCACGCCCGAAAATTTTTTATACCTAGCCGAGTGAGGAAATGACCTTGGCCCAACCCCAAAAATTGTTTCCAAACCAATATGTGATCGAATTTTCCCCCCAACACAGAGAAATAATAATTTATTTTTATCGGATGATGTTTCAGACAATGTCGGGAAAGATCGGCATTTTACAAACCATGTATTCGGAGGAAGGAAAGAGAGAGCATTACATTAAAATCTAAATTCGTGGAGGGAAAGAGAGAGCAATACTTAGCGTCGCAGCGTCTCGCGCGATCGTGCGTAATTTGACTCCTCTGGAGCAGCCGCGTGCGATGACGTCATTCAACGGCGCGAAGAAGGCTCGAACGAAATAGAATTATGCAGTGTCTGCAAATGTTAGAATTATGTGGCGAAAGGAGAAGGAAGACGGGTAAATAAAATGTAGAAATAATATAAGTTTAAGAAATATATATTGTTATAGAAAAAAATATAAATATACAACTAAATAGAAATATAATAAAAAAGGAATATAATAATAAAATATAATAATAAAATGTTATAAAATAACACGGAATAAATAGTAAAAATAGAAAAAAATAGAAAAAATAGAAAAAAATAGTAAAAATAGAAAAAATATATACAAATGAAATTAACTAAACAAATTAAAATCTATATAAATTAATCTCTCCGCGCTGCGTTGGCGGTGGCGCGAGCAAGATCCGGGAGCATGTCTAAAACATGTAAACGCAAATATAATATTAATACTTTCCGCACAATATCCTATCACAATATCACTTACCAGCAAGCCATCAATGGCTGCAGTGATGTTGTCGCTGTCATCGCTGTCATCGTTGTCATCGGTGTCGGAGGATGAGGAGTCCTCGATGCTGTCCTCACCACCACCACCACCACCGACTGCTCCCTGCAAATCCTAGAACATAGAAACCTTGATATAATATTCACGTGTTAAACGTAAAAAAAAAACGTACAAAACATTGTTATGTACATACCTCCTGATTATTCCCCCACATCTCCTGGTCCTCGTCGGGCGCAATCCTGAATATTCCCATTATTTTTGGTTGGAACTATTGCCTTTAAAGAGACTGTTGCCGTCAAAGATTTGAAGACAACTGGTCACGCTGCATCTCCAGGCTCTTGCATTTAAAATCTTATCATGAAATCGAGAAGTGCGTAGCTTTGCAAAAGTAAGGTGCTGTTGTTCTCCACATTCATTTTCGCTGACCATCCTCTCCTTCTTCACACGCATCTTCTTTCCCTTCTTCTTTGGACACACCAAGCGACTAGAACAAATCTCTTTGATCATGTATCAAACGGGTATCGAACGTGAATCGAACGTGAATCGTACCACTCTGAACGTGAATCGTACCACTCTGAACGTGAATCGTACCACTTCGAACATGCATCGAACGTCAATCGTACCACTTCGAACGTGTATAGAACGTATATTGGACATGTAATGAACTACTTCGAACATGTAATGAACCACTTCGAACATGTATCGAACGTCAATCGTACCTCTTCGAACGTGTATGGTACCACTTCAAACGTGTATTGGACATGTAATGAACCACTTCGAACATGTAATGAACCACTTCGAACATGTATCGAACGTCAATCGTACCTCTTCGAACGTGTATGGTACCACTTCGATCGTGTATTGGACGTGTAATGAACGGCTTTGAACGGGTATTGAACGGCTTTGATCGGGTATCGTCGTAATCTAGCGTACATCACATGTCGGAAGTTGGGGAGGGTGAAGAAAAACATTTTCATATACATTAAAAATTGATGAATATTTAAAATGAATATTTGAAATATATTTAAAATATTCAATAATTTAAATATAATCAATTTTTAATGTATATGAAAATGTTTTTCTTCACCCTCCCCAACTTCCTACATGTGATGTACGCTAGATTACGACGATAGATTACGACCCGTTTGATACACGTTCGAAGTGGTACGATTGACGTTCGATGCATGTTCGAAGTGGTACGATTCACGTTCAGAGTGGTACGATTCACGTTCAGAGTGGTACGATTGACGTTCGATTCACGTTCGATACCCGTTTGATACACGTTCGAAGTGGTACGATTGACGTTCGATGCATGTTCGAAGTGGTACGATTCACGTTCAGAGTGGTAGGATTCACGTTCAGAGTGGTAGGATTCACGTTCAGAGTGGTACGATTCACGTTCAGAGTGGTACGATTCACGTTCAATTCACGTTCGATACCCGTTTGATACACGTTCAGAGGGGTACGATTCACGTTCAGAGTGGTACGATTCACGTTCGATTCACGTTCGATACCCGTTCGATACATGATCAAAGTGATTTGGTCTAGTCGCTTGGTGTGTCCAAAGAAGAAGGGAAAGAAGATGCGTGTGAAGAAGGAGAGGATGGTCAGCGAAAATGAATGTGGAGAACAACAGCATCTTACTTTTGCAAAGCTACGCACTTCTCGATTTCATGATAAGATTTTAAATGCAAGAGCCTGGAGATGCAGCGAGACCAGTTGTCTTCAAATCTTTGACGGCAACAGTCTCTTTAAAGGCAATAGTTCCAACCAAAAATAATGGGAATATTCAGGATTGCGGCCGACGAGGACCAGGAGATGTGGGGGAATAATCAGGAGGTATGTACATAACTATGTTTTGTACGTTTTTTTTACGTTTAACACGTGAATATTATATCAAGGTTTCTATGTTCTAGGATTTGCAGGGAGCAGTCGGTGGTGGTGGTGGTGGTGAGGACAGCATCGAGGACTCCTCATCCTCCGACACTGATGACAACGATGACAGCGATGACAGCGACAACATCGCTGCAGCCATTGATGGCTTGCTGGTAAGTGATATTGTGATAGGATATTGTGCGGAATGTATTAATATTATATTTGCGTTTACATGTTTTAGAACCTACCACCGCTGCCACCACCGCCCCAGATAGAGCGTTTGCGGGACATGCTCCCGGATCTTGCTCGCGCCACCGCCAACGCAGCGCGGAGAGATTAATTTATATAGATTTTAATTTGTTTAGTTAATTTCATTTGTATATATTTTTTCTATTTTTACTATTTTTTTCTATTTTTTCTATTTTTTTCTATTTTTACTATTTTTTTCTATTTTTACTATTTTTTCTATTTTATATTATTATTATTCATACTTTTATTCATATTCTTCTTCATATTCTTATATTTATTCAATGTTATTTTATTATATTTTATTATTATATTCCTTTTTTATTATATTTCTATTTAGTTGTATATTTATATTTTTTTCTATAACAATATATATTTCTTAAACTTATATTATTTCTACATTTTATTTACCCGTCTTCCTTCTCCTTTCGCCACATAATTCTAACATTTGCAGACACTGCATAATTCTATTTCGTTCGAGCCTTCTTCGCGCCGTTGAATGACGTCATCGCACGCGGCTGCTCCAGAGGAGTCAAATTACGCACGATCGCGCGAGACGCTGCGACGCTAAGCTTAGACCATATATACTCATAGACGCGGCTCCAGATAACTGCCTTGACGCAAAGATAAAATCATCGACGTGACGTCACATGTGGGCAAAATAATAATGGAATACATTCAATTTGACCAATTATAGGTTAAGCGATATTATATTCAGCCAATATTAAACATTAAAAGTAATGAAACACTTACTGATGAAAAGATACATTCGTCCCACGCTTTTGGCGTTCTTTGCAATTTTTTTATACAACATGTTTGTACCATTATTAATAATTCTTTACAGACAAAAGCTGTAACCTCGTTTGTATATGCGATCTAACCACGTTAAGGCCTGATGCAATGTGCAGTAAACACCATTTTGAATTATCTTTTGCCCACAAGTGACGTCACTTCTGCCCGTTATCTTTGCTTCACTTCGGCTCGTGGATGCATATAGAGCGGGCCGCGTCTATGAGTATATATGGTCTAAGACGCTAAGTATTGCTCTCTCTTTCCCTCCACGAATTTAGATTTTAATGTAATGCTCTCTCTTTCCTTCCTCCGAATACGTGGTTTGTAAAATGCCGATCTTTCCCGACATTGTCCGAAACATCATCCGATAAAAATAAATTATTATTTCTCTGTGTTGGGGGGAAAATTCGATCACATATTGGTTTGGAAAAAATTTTCGGAGTTGGGCCAAGGTCATTTCCTCACTCGGCTAGGTATAAAAAATTTTCGGGCGTGGGTCAGGTCTGGAGAGGTCTCCGTGGCTGGTGTCATGTGCGTAAGAACCCCACTACAGGTGTGTCCCCCGCCAGGTGTACCTACCTGTGCTGCATGGCAACCGCATTGTATAAAAGGGCAGGGACGATACGAATAAAGAGTCAGTCAATTAATCAGTCTTCCTTATATAAGAAGTTACGATCCCGTGACAATTTTGGCGATCCTGCCAGGACACCATTCATCGGCAATCAAAGAAAGGGGTGAACCGAAAGAAGCCCGGCACTATGTGAGGCAGAGTAGACTTCGGGGACTACGGGAGCCACACCCTAATCACGCCGTTGAAGCCACTATTTTATGCTGCATCAAGAGAACGAGGAGCACTTCATCAACGAAGGGACTACGCGCGCCAGACTCCTGCCAAGTTCAACTATAGCATCCAAAGACGACACTCAAGTAAGAAATTCCAATTTTCTTATCTTGCCTGAACAATACCGCGCATTCCGCGAACCCGTACGAGATATTGTATCCGACACGGATTCAGAAAGCACAATGACGGACTTATCAATTGAAAAACTGACCCAATTGATGGAAAGTATAAAACAAGACATAGCAACGTTAGCCAAAGAAAACGAAAATAGATCACGCGAGATTCGCGAAGTATACCAAGTAATTAAAGATAGGAGCGATCGAATGACCACGGAAGACGACGCGATAAACGACGAGCCCCGACTGCCCGCACCCCCGGCACCGCCCACTGCTCCCGCAGAAAGAAGACCGGCAAAAGAAATAATCCGCACAATTGAAGTATTGAAAGGACGCGATGATATCGGCATCGAAGATTTCATCAAGCAGACGAAACGCGCCGCGCTTCGTTGCTTAGAGCCAGAATTACTTCTCGATTTAATATTAGTAGAAAAAATCCAAGAACAAGCGAAACGTAGTATTCGGTTTCTCATTATAACATCATACGACGAACTATATTCCGCACTGCGTACACACGTCAATCCACCGACGACCATAGGTAATTGCAGACAACGCCTTTCGAATACCAAACAGGGCGTTACCGAATCGGTCCAGTCGTTCAATCTCAGATTCCGACAAAATCTGAACGAACTACAATACGCAGTACAGAACAAACACTCCAACGCCGTTGCAAGGTCTATCGCCTTGGAGAGTGAAAACGACAACGCCACACACGTCTATATCTTAAACCTGAGACACGAATTAGGAAAACTCGTGATAGCTAGGAGTCCTCCGACCATTTCTGAAGCACAGTCTATTGCATGTGAAATGGAAATGTGGCTTCGAGAAGGTTCTCGAATGTCAAACGCGAACGCATCGCTCGGCAACAGAAATAAGTCAGGTAACCAACACCCGACGCCGCGTCCGATAAAACATTCCAGCATACCATTCACCTCGTCCCGATCGATGAATGACTCAGAAAAGGAACGGAATCAATCACGCTCAACACTGCAATGTGAAATATGTAAACGCTATGGACATACGAAGGAACGATGCTATTCTCGAAATTTTCGGGACGGGCAACCAGGGAAACTACCACCACGAGTAAACAACATAGAAGAAGAGAACCCACAGGAGAACGCGAAGGAGAACCACGAATATTTTGCACCTCCGGAAGATTACGGCATATACGAGCAAAATTCAGAGGAATGGAAAGATCCGGAATACTCTTACTTGACACCGGAGCAGGAATAAACTTAGTAAAATCAAACATAATAGCTGCAGGAGCAAAAAGAGTTTCTGTGAGGAAAACATTTTCAATGGGTAAAGACAAACATATTTCTACAGAATGTGTAACATTGACAGGTTTGGAGACAGAACATACGTTTTACGTGATCCCTGACAATTTTCCACTGAAAGAAGACGGTATAATTGGCATACAGTTTCTCGAAAAATACAAATTCGAAATTAATAACACTAGGTTAAAGTTGAACGGCACGGAGATAAAATTATTCTCAGAACCAAAAATCCTACCGCTTTCACATTTTACAACAAGCGCAATAATTGACGGCAAATTAGAACGCGTGACATTCATTAACACTGAAAACGAAGAATTAGAGCCACCTCAAATCCTTGATATCGATCCACCAGACGCCAATGATAGACTTCGGCTTTTGAAACACAGCATTCGCACAAATCACATAGAACCGCAACTCCGTAAAACCATAGAGAAAATAATATTTGGCTATTCGGACATTTTCACGCTAGAATCAGACCCTTTACCTTGCACTCGGTTAACCGAACATGAGATTATTTTAAAAGACCCAAAACCAATAAACGTTAGAAGCTATAGACCACCGGAATGCCATAAAAATGAGATCAAACGTCAAATTGACGACATGTTAAAGAAATCAGTAATCGAACCAAGCGACTCGCCTTTAATTCACCTCTATGGGTAGTGCCTAAAAAACTTGACGCTTCAGGCAAACGTAAATGGAGAATTGTAATTGACTTTCGGAAATTAAATGAACAAACTGAGCAAGACGCGTACCCGTTACCAAATATTGATGATATTCTCGACCACCTAGGTAAATCAAAATTCTTTTCCGCTTTAGACTTGAGTTCTGGATTCCATCAAATTTCAATGGAACCAAATTCAAAGAAATATACAGGTTTTAGTACTCCCGACGGACACTTTCAGTACAGGCGCATGCCATTCGGGCTTAAAAACGCACCCGCTAGATTTCAACGTATGATGAATAACGCGCTACAAGGACTGATAGGCAAACATTGCTTCGTTTACCTTGACGATATAATCATTTTCGGCACTACCATAGAAGAACACAATCGAAATTTAGCCATAGTTTTCCAACGTTTACGGGAAACCGAACTGAAATTGCAACCAGATAAATGCGAATACTTGAAACCAGAGTTAGAATATTTAGGACACTTGATCACAGCTGAAGGTATACGACCGAACCCCTCGAAACTGGAAGCTGTAAAGAATTTCAAGATGCCTGGACACGTCACAGAAGTGAAAGATTTTCTTGGCCTTACGGGCTATTACAGAAAATTCATCCGGAACTTTGCTAAAATTTCTAAACCGTTGACAGAATTGACCAAGAATGACGTACCATTTCATTGGACAGACAAACAGCAAACTGCTTTTGACATTCTTAAAGGGAAATTACTTGAAGAACCAATATTAAAGCGACCAGATTTCTTACAACCATTCACTCTTACAACCGATGCTTCCAATGAAGGAATAGGGGCGGTATTCATAAACGTGTCTTAAGATTAAGCAAATGCTTAAGCATTCGGCATCCTTTACTATGCTACTAGGTTAGTAGAGGATGCCGCATGCTTAAGCATTTGCTTAATCTTAAGACGCGTTTATGAATACCGCCCTAGGAGCCTGTTTGAGATTCGGTAGTTCCGATCTCCGCCACACCCAACTCATCGCAGCACCTCCTGGACAGCGGATCGACAAGCCCGATCCACAATCGATCGACCAATCAGGTGTCAGCGACAGAACGCTCAGCCAATCGCATTTCCCCACGTCGCTCGATCCTCCAGACTTTTGGAGAAGACGACTAACGGAAATCGATCGGCCATATTGCTATTGCTCTTCTTGTTCACACAGAGTACGAAGGTAGACGCGTCGGTTTTACTGAACGTTTTTCTCAAGTAACTCGTGAAGGCTCATTGTTTTGCTCGTGCTAACGCTCAACCGTTTGTATCTCACCGCTCAATTCAATATCTCGTACTCAGACTCGTCGTGTATCGATTGTGGATCGTGGTCAGTTACGCGGCCACGTGTGCGTCGTTTTGCGATTCGTCTCAACGAGACAGGAACTGTACATTCTCTGCACAACGTGCATCCGCTCATTCTCGCTCATAATTCTTTTATGTTCGGACTCACTCAACGAGTGTACAATAAACATTGACTGTACATTGCTCATAAATACTGTGCGTTCTTTACATAACCTAACCGGCATCTCACGCTCATTGCGATCTCTTTCGCGAACATTTTTTGGTCCTTCGAGTCGGAGTGTTGTGTGAAGATCTGTGCAGTGCTCACCCAGAACAGTTCACTCTCATCGCTCAGTGCTCATCATGTCCGACGGAGAGAACAACTCCACCAAGACCAGCTCAGAGTCGCGGTCCCGGTCTCCGTCACCCAATCCTCCAGGAGAGATGAGCCTCAAGGTCCCCGCAGGACAACCGGCTCAACCAGCCGGCAGGACCAGATCCTCGTCCCCAACGACGTTACCTGCTCCGCTCGTCATCAAGTCGAGATCGCAGGTCAGTCGATTTGAAGCACTACAAACCCTGCAGGACGAAATTCCGAAGGACGCAAAGACGACGTCCCTCGGCGAGGTGCAGTCGCTGCTAGACAGCATAACAGAGCTGCACAAAGCGTTCCTCTCCGAGCACGCTCACCTTGAGGAATTTTGGCCCGTCAAGTGCCTCTCGCACGAGTACTTCGCTTCAGATCTCCTGGGTCGTGAGACGACTCTCGTGGCTCAACTCAAAATGGCACTCAAACATATAGTTTCTCAACGCTCAAATTCAGCGCAACCCAGCTCATCCACTCACACCGACACAATCTCAGGGGAGATGAGCAGCAGAGCGGCCAAGATTCCAGATTAGGCCATCCCCAAATTTGGGGGCAAGTTCGTGGAGTGGCCCGCTTTCAGTGAGTTATTCACCTCACTCATTATCAAGGACTCAAGACTCGGGGATATTGGCCGCCTGTACTACCTGAGAGCGAGCCTGACAGGCGAGCCCTCCAGGCGGTCAATGCCTTCCCTCTGCGATGCTCATCCTTCCCAGCCGCTTGGGAATATTTGGAGAAGCGATTCTCCAACAAGCGGCTACTCATCAAGGAGCAGCTTGACAAGCTGCTCTCCATCTCGCCGATCTCAACACAGTCAGCGCCTGCTCTCCACGACCTGGCTGCCACCATAAACGAGGTCAACGAGACGCTCATCGCTCTGGGTGCTGACAAGGAGATGCACAATTGCCTCCTAGTGCACATTCTCACCAATAGTTTGGACAAGGTCACGCGAGAGGCCTGGGAGACATCGCTGGCCAACTCACCTGATTGCCCTCGGTATCAGGAACTACTGGCGTTCGTCGAAACCAAAGGTGGCGCCTTAGAGCAGATGGAGGCCACATCGAAGAAGCCAGCGACCCCTTCAACCTCCACTGCTCGCTCATCTCAGAGGAGATCTACCGCTCACCCTGCGATGCAGACAAAAAAGCAGGCTCAACCGGCTTCAAAAGCTCAGACGTCGCAATATCCATGCGACTGGTACCACGGCGACCACTTCATGGTCATGTGCCCTAAGTTTAGGGAATCGCCAGTGACCGAGCGCCGCAACTTCATCGTCGCTCGATCACTCTGCAAGAACTGCTGTGGTCGACACGACACAGATGTGTGCAGATCGGCGCACCGGTGCAAGATTTGTGGGGCCAAGCACCATTCGATGCTGCACCCTTCTCAACTAGCGGTTGCTCAAGGCTCAACACAAGCTAAGCCCAGGTTGACGACCGAGCCCAGCTCTGCTCAACAAGCCCCTCCAACGGAAGGGAAGAAGTCAGAAGATGACACTGACTTCTGAAGCGTTGGTGCAGTCGTCAACTCACTCTCACCCAAATCACCAAGCTCAAGCACAACAGGTCAAACTCATACGTCTCTGTCTCACCCAGCCACTGGTTGCCACGCAACCTCGCTCACGCTCACCCTGTTAGCAACAGCTAACGCACAGCTCATCTCACCTGTGGCCTCGCTGCCAGTCAGGCTACTCATCGACTCAGGCTCAGAACTCACCTTCATCAAGGAGGAGCTCATCACTCAACTTAACCTTCAAAGAACCCACTCATCCATCTCAATTATTGGCATTGGAGGCAACAAAACTACTCACACTCGAGGCGTCGTGTCAATCACTCTACGATCAAGCTACGACTCCTCCACGGTCTCCACTCAAGCACATGTTCTGCGAACTCTCACATCCAGTCTACCATCCGTTGAAGCGCCACGTCAAGAATGGCCACATCTCACCAGGTTAAGGTTAGCTGATCCAGATTTTCTAAAACCTAGGCCTATTGACATAATTATTGGTGCAGACTCATATGGAAAAATCATAAAACCTAACCTCAAAGGGGGTGACCCTTCAATGCCAATTGCCCAGTTCTCAATCTTTGGGTGGCTCGTTCTTGGGCCAGTTAAAACACCTCAGTCTCAATTCAGCTCGTCGCACACAGCTGCAGTCATACAGCACAGCGACAGAACAATACAAGATTTATTGGCAAAATTCTGGATTCAAGAAGAGCTCCCGACAGATACGCCCTCAAAGCTCACCCCTGAAGAACAAGAATGTGAGGATCACTTTCGGGCGACACACACTCGTGATTCTACAGGAAGGTACATCGTGTGCATCCCTCTCAAGTCATCTCGAAGTCTATTGGGCAATTCCTACCAGACAGCCCATGCCTGTCTGAAGCGAACACTCAACAAGCTCAACAAAGATTCTGAATATCGCAATCTCTACCAAGGGTTCATGAAGGAATATGAGGCACTCCATCATATGGTAAGAGCTCCCTCACTCTCACCTAATACTCACTCTATTTTCTATCTTCCACATCATGGAGTACTCAAGCTCGACAGTCAGACCACGAAGTTGAGGGTCGTCTTCAATGGCTCAAGCCCGACCACAACGGGGCACTCGATCAACGATCTCATGCACACTGGTGCGAACCTTCTACTCAACATCACGGATGTGCTGCTGTGGATTCGCCAGCACAAGTACATTTTCGCCACAGACGTGACAAAAATGTACAGACAAATCAAGGTTTACGAAGACGACCAGGACCTCCAGAGGATACTGTGGATTGACGAGGATTCAAAGGAGGTGCCCTACAAACTCACTACGGTCACTTATGGAACCAAGGCTGCGCCGTTTCTCGCTGTCAGAGTACTACTGCAGTTGGTCGAAGACGAAGGACATCGTTTTCCCCTGGCAGTACCGTCAATCACTCATGCCTGATACGTCGACGACATATTCGGCGGCGCCGATACAGGTGAGACACTCATTACAATTGCTCAACAATTAAATGATCTGTGCAAGGCGGGAGGTTTTCCACTTGCCAAGTGGCAATCAACCTACCCTCCATTGCTTGAATCAATTTCTCATGACGTGCGAGCTAGCAACTCGTACATAGCACTTGACGACTGCAATACCAAAATTCTCGGATTACAATGGAACGCTCTCACTGACAACTTCTCATTCTCGACAAAACCTCTCAGCGACTCAAGGCTCACTAAACGTCTCATTCTCTCTGAAGTAGCAAAGATATTTGATCCACTCGGCTTCTTAGCTCCAGTCATCATTCGGGCAAAAGCACTTTTGCAGGAATTGTGGCTGCACAAACTGAACTGGGACGACCCACTGCCTTCCTAAGTCACTGCTCACTGGCTCACCATCAGAGAAGATCTAACAAGTCTGGCCAGACTCTCGATACCAAGGTGGTTCAACACCTTCTCCTACTCGACAGTGGAATTACATGGATTCTCTGATGCCTCTCAACTCGCCATGGCAGCGGTAATTTACATTATCGTGTCCACACCGTCCACAGCTCACAAAGTGTCGACACTAGTGTGCTCCAAAACCAAGGTAGCACCACTCAAGAAACTCACAATCCCAAGGCTCGAACTCACTGCAGCTTTAATGCTGGCAAAGCTCACGAAGTATGTTCAAGCTACTCTTCAACTCAACATCTCTACAACTCATCTGTGGACGGACTCTCAAATCTCACTTTCATGGATCAAATCACATGCTTCACGCTGGAAGGATTACGTTCGGAATCGTGTCTCCCAAATTCAAGAGCTCACTCCACACGCACATTGGAGACACGTTCCTGGAACGGCGAATCCAGCTGACTGTGCCTCTCGAGGCCTAACAACACATCAGCTTGAACACCATGAGCTTTGGTGGACGGGACTATCTTGGCTCACTCAACCCAGTGACTCATGGCCCTCTCAACCTACATTGAAGGACAGTCCAAGCATGCAGGAAGCTCGTCCTGGAATCTCAAATCTGCTTAACATTCGAAAACTCGAATATCACTGGGACCTCATTTACAAATACTCATCTCTCAACAAACTCTTTCGTATCACTTCAGTTTGTTTCAGAATTCTGTCACATTTAAGGAGGTCAACGATTTCCTTACTACTCATCGTTCAGTCGCCCGAGGATCTGGAGAGGGCCAGGATCTTCTGGATTAAAGCGACGCAGTCCCTTTACTTCGCACACGAAATAAGGACGCTCAGCTCTGGCGCGACGCTGCCATCTTCTCATACCTTCAATAGGCTCACGGCCTTTATCGACCAAGAAGGAGTGATCCGAGTCGGGGGCCGACTCAACAACGCTCACATTGCATATGGAAGTAAGCATCCTGCAATTTTGCCTCGTCACTCACGTCTGTCCGATCTGATTATAGATCAAGCTCACCGAGAAACTCTCCATGGAGGGACTCAGCTCACGCTCGCTCAAATCAGACAGACCTACTGGATCATCGGTGGTCCAGCTCCAGTGAAATCTCACATTCTACGGTGTGTTGTGTGTGCTCGGCAAAGGGGGATCCGTGCCCACCAACTGATGGGCCAACTACCTCTTTCACGAGTCACACCCACACGCCCATTCACCAACACTGGACTGGACTATGCTGGTCCTGTCACCTTAAGGACGTGGAAAGGGCGAGGCGCCAAGACTCATAAGGGATGGATCTGTGTGTTCGTCTGTCTCACCACCTCAGCTGTTCATCTCGAGCTAGTCACCGACTACTCCACAGAAGGTTTCATAGCAACGTACAGGCGTTTCATCTCACGGAGAGGAATCCCTCACTCACTCTACTCAGATTGTGGCACCAACTTCATCGGAGCCGATGCCACGCTCAAGAGGATGTTCACTCAGGGCTCTCAAGATTACCAAACTCTCGCTCAGCTGTTGGTCAACGACAACACTCGCTGGTGTTTCAACCCTCCAGCCGCACCACACATGGGAGGCAAATGGGAGGCTGTGGTGAAGTCGACCAAACACCATCTTCGGCGAACAGTGAGTGAAACAGCACTCACCTATGAAGAGTTCAGTACACTTCTCACGCAGATTGAGGCCCTGTTGAATTCACGACCTCTCGAGCCCCTCAGCGACGATCCTGATGACGTCGCAACGCTCACTTCTGCTCACTTCCTCATTGGCCACCCGCTCTCAGCTCTACCGGAACCCTCTGTGGAGCACACATCCATCTCACCATCAGCGCGGTGGCAACTCATCCAACAGAAGACTCAACAATTCAGGACTCAATGGTCAACTCATTATCTGCAACGTCAGCTCTCAATCTCGAAGTGGCATCATCCATCCAACGCCATCAAGGTCGGCTCTCTGGTGCTCATCACCGATGAGCGGTTTCCCCCTAGCAAGTGGCCACTTGCTCGGGTTCTCACCCTTCACCTAGGGAAGGATGGACTGACCAGGGTGGTGACGCTCAAGACCGCCACTACCATCTTAACCAGGCCAATCGCAAAATTGGCTGTTTTGAATGTTACAGATTCATCATCAACATCTTCTTCCAGCTGTTGAGGCCGGGAGCATGTTTGAGATTCGGTAGTTCCGATCTCCGCCACACCCAACTCATCGCAGCACCTCCTGGACAGCGGATCGACAAGCCCGATCCACAATCGATCGACCAATCAGGTGTCAGCGACAGAACGTTCAACCAATCGCATTTCCCCACGTCGCTCGATCCTCCAGACTTTTGGAGAAGACGACTAACGGAAATCGATCGGCCATATTGCTATTGCTCTTCTTGTTCACGCAGAGTACGAAGGTAGACGCGTCGGTTTTACTGAACGTTTTTCTCAAGTAACTCGTGAAGGCTCATTGTTTTGCTCGTGCTAACGCTCAACCGTTTGTATCTCACCGCTCAATTCAATATCTCGTACTCAGACTCGTCGTCTATCGATTGTGGATCGTGGTCAGTTACGCGGCCACGTGTGCGTCGTTTTGCGATTCGTCTCAACGAGACAGGAACTGTACATTCTCTGCACAACGTGCATCCGCTCATTCTCGCTCATAATTCTTTTATTTTCGGACTCACTCAACGAGTGTACAATAAACATTGACTGTACATTGCTCATAAATACTGTGCGTTCTTTACATAACCTAACCGGCATCTCACGCTCATCGCGATCTCTTTCGCGAACAGAGCCATACTTTCACAAAACGGACACCCGTGCTGTTACATTTCCCGAACACTCATACCCGCTGAAACAAATTATACGACTACGGAAAAGGAACTACTTGCAATTGTATGGGCAGTAAGGAGATTAAGGCAATACCTATTAGGAAGAAAGTTTACAATCCTCACTGATCACAAAGCGCTAGTCTGGTTGTTTAACGTAAAAGACCCATCGTCCCGTCTGGCGAGATGGAGACTGAAGCTCGAAGAATATGAATATGAAATAAAATATATAAAGGGAAAGGAAAACACCGCCGCTGATGCTCTATCGAGAGTGCTCCCGCTAGGAAATTACGAAAAAGAAGAATTGTTAGAAGAACTAGACGAACTCATCCGAGACCAGGAACATTTACCCCAACAGATTCCTAGTGAATCCTCGATAGAACCAGGAACCAGTCAGAATACCCTTTATGATGATTTCAAGAATTGGGTTCTTACAGCCAACAGTAAAGGAATAACGATCAAAGAGGTGACCCCACCTGACTGGATCCAGCTTAGCAGATCTAGACTAGGAGACTTCAACGAAGAGCAATGGGTTAATAATCTAAACACTTTCATTCAAGAAATATTGGACAGATTGCGTCAAAATAATATGAAGATACAGTTGAATGATAACACCTTCAATTCTACAGAGAAATTATTCATTCAAAATTTCTTATCTTTCATTGTTAATCGAATACCGAATATCCAAATTTCATTTTGTCCAAATTCATATCGAGAACTCCAACCCAACGAAATTACAAAAATACTATACGAAAATCATAACGCATACTCCACATAGCATTTCGGAGAAAATAAAACCATAGAACGAATCAAGCAAAGATATTACTGGAAAAACATGGACGAAGACATCGCTAATTTCATCAAGAGATGTAAAACTTGCCCAATACAGAAACTCACACGCGTACGGCCAACAGAACTACCTGTTATTCCTGACACTCCTACGGAAGCGAACGAGAAAATAGCCATGGACATTTTCGGCCCACTTAGAAAAACACATAGCAAAAATGAGTATATCCTTTCCATTCAGGATATGCTAACACAATATTTGATACTCATCCCGCTTCGCAACACACGTGCAGAGACAATCATCGAAAATCTACTAATTCATTACATTTACATCTTCTCGTCACCTAAACATATTTTAACCGATCAGGGAAGCAACTTCATTTGCGGACTAATGCAACAGTTCGAACGCGAGTTTCAAATTCGACACATCCGTACCACTGCGTTCCATCCACAATCGAATGGGGGATTGGAACGAGCTCACGCAGTAGTGAAAGATCTCATTAAGACTTGCATGAATGATAGACAGAATGAATGGGACGAAAATCTTTCTCTCATCTGCATGGGTTATAACACCTCAGTTCATGAAGCAACCGGTTACACACCGTTCGAACTAACCTTTCGAAGAAAGGCGAATTTACCATCAACCATCGCTACTACATCACGCCTCAGTCAAGATAAACTCATACAAATGTGGAAAGAACTATACCAAAGATACTTAACGAACGCACGAAGCAACATCCTTAAAAGCAAAGAAAAGAACAGAGCCACGCAAGAACGTCGTATTATCAAAACACAAACCATATTCCAAGTAGACGATAAAGTATTAGTTTCAAACGATCATAAAACGGACAAGCTTGCACCCAACTGGCTGGGCCCTGCTAAAATTTTGGAAGTTAACACTCCAAATTATTTGATACAGTATTTCGACACAAATCGCACCGTCACTGTGCACGGCAATAGATTAAAATTGTTTCTGCACTAAAATTGCAGGATGACTGCCGCACACCGTTTACTTTGGATCGTTCCCTTGGTGTTGGGTTTTCACGTAGAAGATCTCGGACATAACAACATTTACATAGAGAAACTTCACTCCGCATCCGTATATCACTCCTCATGGATCCTTCTTTTTGCCCTAGACACTTCCAACATTCACACACGACTCGAACAGATCACCAACATGCTCGAAGAAACACGCACGATATGCAACCGGGCGTGCGACCACATCCACGAAATAGCGGCACTCTCGCAACAACTGCAACATGCTTTCCAGGACGAAAATCAATTGGTAGCCCTCATCCACCTACAATCAACGTCGACGGCGACGCAGAGGTGCGTTCGACTTCATCGGTCACGTTAGCAAGTCCCTCTTTGGAACTCTCGACTCTGACGACCTCGAGATGATCAACAAAAATCTTGACAAGATTTTTGCGAACGAGAACAAATTGGCCAGTGCTATCCGCAATCAAAGCACCATACTACGTGGCATCGGGAGGAAGGAGCTACAGACGGAACTCATGATGATGTACAACACCAGTGCCAATCAATTAAAAAATATGCAGACCATCGCTAATACCGATCGGAAACGTATCCACCTTAACAGCCAATTGATTATGCTCTCTGCACTCTTAGATGAATTAGTCCGCGACATCGGGACGCTCAAAACGGCCATCGCTATGGGACATAAAGGTATCGTACATCCAGACGTATTATCACCTAAAGACGTTATTCACAGTATGCAGGTTATGGAAGAAGAGACGAGAACACGGTACCCACTCGTCCTGAACGAATCGATTTACAACCTATTGATCCAGATCTCCAAAGTCACCATTGGAAGCCTCAAGAAACAGCTCATCTACAAAATCGATGTGCCTGTACTCGAGAAGGACGACTGGGCAATCAAACGGATTCACCCTATACCGCAGAAGACTGGAGATTTCTTCACGTTCATTACTGTGACCCATGAGCTGGTATTGATGCACAGAGACAAGTACATACTACTCGACAAGGACTATCTTTTACAACATTGCATACACGCACACTCACGATACTACTGTAGACAGACACAGCCTGCAACCCTTTCCTACCAAATCCACAATTGTGAGAGTGAAATTCTCAAAATAACACCATCCCAGGATATGTCTAAGTCTTGCAACGCACGGTCCTTTCGCATAAAAGAACTTTTATATAAACAACTAACCACGCCTGATCTTTATCTAGTAGTTCCGGAAAAGCCGATCGTATTACAAACGCTCTGCAGAAACTACTCTACGCTAGAGTTGACCAACCCGGCGATCCTCTCCAGTTCTGAGGACTGTACTCTAATCGGAGATGCTACCCTTATGAAAATTGGAGGCAGTAACGTCACCTACACTGTCGAGACCAGATACAAACCTGTCAACATCAGCTACACGATCAGCGAACGTGAGTCCATCTACCACCAGCTTCACGATCTGCCGTCCCAGCACGCGGAGGAGGCCGTTCAAGCCTACGGAACAACCCTTGACAAACTGGATGATGTGTTAGCATCAATACAAACCGAACATCGCATCCGATCCTGGACATCAGTCGGATGGACCGCCCTACAGTGGATCTCGTACACATGTTCAGCCCTTGTCTTAATTTATCTATTGAAACGAATTGGCTTATTTTCCTGCATTTCTAGACTTATTCCAAAAACTATTTGTTTTCGCATATTTAGTCCCACTCTCAATAATCAAACTCGTTTTATACACAATCCGACACAAACACCGGATAATAACTCTATTGTATTATTTACACGCGAACCAAATGAAACACTTGTAAGACCAATCACACCGATAGACATTAGACGTAAAAAAAAACAAGTTGTAAAATTTGAGGAACAAATTTAATCTAACAAGGGGGGTGTCATGTGCGTAAGAACCCCACTACAGGTGTGTCCCCCGCCAGGTGTACCTACCTGTGCTGCATGGCAACCGCATTGTATAAAAGGGCAGGGACGATACGAATAAAGAGTCAGTCAATTAATCAGTCTTCCTTATATAAGAAGTTACGATCTCGTGACACTGGCTATCGAATGAAGAAATAAGAAAGGATATGTATGGTGTGTAAGAAAGAGGAAGAAACAGTGAAACACGTGATTGAAGCATGTGAAGTAAGTGGAGAGAGTGGCAGCAATTGGAAAGAGGTAATTAGAGGAGAAGGGACAAACTTGGTTATTCTATAGGAGATATTAGGGAGAAGGAAAAGATGGGAAGAACAGAAAAGTGATAAAAGATGATTATGCAACATAAAATAGATTAGGAAACACTTGTAAAATAAAACAAATTGGTTAAGACACAGCAGGATACATTAGAAGGGTAGGACTTACACTGACACAATCACGGGAATGAAATGGAAAGAGTATATGATCGTTAAATTGTAACACAAAAGTGGGTAACAAATTAAATTATTATTATTATTATTATTATTATATTTTTTCTTTTTATAATGTATTTTTTATATTGAATTTTTATATTTTTATTTTTTAATTCATATTTTTATATTCATATATATATATATATATATTTTTTATTTTCTTTTATATTTTTATTGAGTTTTATATTGTATTGTATTTTATTATCTATTTTAATTGTATTTTTATATTTTTATATTTTTAATTTCATTTATATTAATTTATATTTATTTTTTTTTATTGTATTGTATTTTATCTTATATTTGTATTGTATTTTTATATTTTTTCTTTTTTATATTATATTCTTTTATATTCTATTTTTATGTTTTTTTTCTTTTTATATTATATTTATTATTTTATTTTATTCTTTTTTATTATATTTCTTATTTAATTGTATTTTATTATCTATTTTAATTGTATTTTTATATTTTTATATTTTTAATTTCATTTATATTAATTTATATTTATTTTTTTTTATTGTATTGTATTTTATCTTATATTTGTATTGTATTTTTATATTTTTTCTTTTTTATATTATATTCTTTTATATTCTATTTTTATGTTTTTTTTCTTTTTATATTATATTTATTATTTTATTTTATTCTTTTTTATTATATTTCTTATTTAATTGTATTTTATTGTTTTTTATATTGTATTGTACTGTATTTTATTTTCGTATTTAATTGTATTTTCTTTTATTTTATATTATTATTATTTTATTTTATTTTATTTTTCAATTGTATTTTTATATTTTATTGGTGAAGAAGTGTGATCGAAAATGGAGCAGATAAGTATATACATCCAAGAACAAGAAAGAGAGATGAAAATAAAAGAGTCAAAGTTCCTAAGAGAATTAAGAGAGGTGGCAAGCAAACCAGGAGATAAGTCGAAATACTTATGAGGGAAGAAGAAAAAAAGGAGAGGAGAATTAGAATGGATAGGAAGATTCATACAGGGTAGTAAAACGAGGACATGTAAATATTGGATATCGAAAGATGAAAGGATATGTAGGCTTTGTAGGAAAGAGGAAGAAACAGTGAAACACGTGATTGAAGCATGTGAAGTAAGTGGAGAGAATGGCAGCAATTGGAAAGAGGTAATTAGATGAGAAAGGATAAACTTGGCTATTCTACAGGAGATAATAGGGAGAAGGAAAAGATGGAAGGAAGAGGAAAGTGATAAAAGATGATTATGCAACATAAAATAGATTAGGAAACACTTGTAAAATAGAAAAATTGGTAAAGACACAGCAGGATACATTAGAAGGGTAGGACTTACACTGGCACAATCACGGGAATGAAATGGAAAGAGTATATGATCGTTAAATTGTAACGCGAATGTGGGCAATAAATTAAATTATTATTATTATTATTATTATATTTTTTTATAATGCACTTTTATATTGAATTTTTATATTTTTTATTTTTTTTATTTCTTTTTTTATTTCTTATTTTTTATATTCTATTAACTATTTATATTCTATTTTTATATTTTATATTTTTTATTTTTTATATTATATTTAATATTTAATTGTATTTTCTTTTTTTTATTATTTTATTTTCTTTTATTATATTATTTTTTTTATATTGTATTTTTATATTGAATTGAGTTTTTATATTTTTATTTTTTTATTTCTTATTTTTATATTCTATTTATATTCTATTTATATTCTATTTTTATATTTTTTATTTTTTATATTATATTTGATATTTAATTGTATTTTCTTTTTTTATTATTTTATTTTCTTTTATTATATTATTATATTCTTTTTATTATATTTCTTCTTTAATTGTATTTACTTTTATTTTATTATATTCTTTTTTATTATATTTCTTATTTAATTGTATTTTCTTTTATATTTATATTTATATTGTGTTGTATTTAGGAATTGGAAAGAGGTAATTAGAGGAGAAGGGAAAAACTTGGCTATTCTATGGGAGATAATAGGGAGAATGAAAACATGGGAAGAACAGGAAAGTGATAAAAGAATATTATACAACATAGAATAGATTAGGAAACACTTGTAAAATAGAAAAAATTGTTAAGACACAGCAGGATACATTAGAAGGGTGGGACTTACACTGACACAATCATGAGAATGAAATGGAAAGATTATTTCATCGTTAAATTGTAACGCAAAAGTGGGCAATAAATTAAATTATTATTTTTATTATTATTATTATATATTTGTCTTTTTTATATTGTATTTTTATATTCTATTTGTATGGAGAGAACTCAAAGATGTTGAGAATCGTGCGGTTTATTTAGAGATAAAGAATTGAGGCGATACAATAGATACGTAACACTTTCGGCGAATGTTGTTGAGATATTACTGTTCTGTGTAACTGAGCACTCGGGTCGGTCACGAGAGCGTGAGTGCGTATGAATGTAGACGAGGTGTTGTGTGGAAGAGTATGTATGTATGATGTCGCGAAAAGTAAATAGGAAGTCCATCAGCTGTTCGTGAATGTTCATGTTGTCTTGCGATTGATGTGAAGAAGAGAAAAAGAGAAGGAGAAGGAACGAGAGATTGAGAGACAGAGACAGAGAGAGAGAGAGATGGTTCTGCTGATACACTATTTATATTCTATTTTTATATTTCTATTGTTTAATTAATTGAACAATATGTAATCATTTTACAAATATTGCAATCTATTTGCTTGTCTGTCTCCCTCCTTCACTTGTCATCAATTTCTATCGACTCTGCATAATTCTTTCTATGATTCTCGCCTCCAATTCTAAAGACGATACTACGTAATAAGTCGCTGTATTTCAAACTGAATACAGTATCATTTTTATTTAATCTTAAGTCATGTGTAAGCTATGTGTATCCGCGGCTGTATCAAACTGCAGAAGATGTGAGGACAAACTTTAAAACTTTTGTTACTGTGTTGTAACAGGGCGACGCTGCCTGCGAAACATTACATACGCGTCGTGCTGCTAAAATAATATGTGATTGCGAATACTACGACGAGGATTATCTTGTAGATTGCGAACTGGTAGCATCTGTCATCAATGATATTTTAGCGGATGCTCGTAGGAAAAAAATGTTAAATTATATTCCATTTCTGTTTATATTTTTATATTCTTTTAATTGTAATTAAATTTCTTAAACATATTATTTCTCTATTTACTTATCCGTCTTCCTCCTCCTTTCGCCACATAATTTTAAGATTCGACGTTTCTACATGTATTGTATTTTGTTCTTCACGCTGCCAAATGACGTCATCTAGCGCGGCTGCTCCAGAAGAGTCAGATTTCGCGAAATCTCGCGATACGCCGCGACGTTAAATCGGAACGCTTTGAAATACTGTTAGCTTTAGAATGCTCGCTACATAATGGTTCGGAAAAATATGTCTGTTTGCTACATAACAGTTTGCTATATCGGTGATTAAAAAATTATTATTATTTCTCTGTGTTGGGGAAAACTTTCCATCACATATTGGTATGGAAAAAAGTTTCTGCTGACGCCGCATAATTCTTTCTATGATTCGCGCTGCCAAATGTCGCCATCCTGCACGACTGCTAGAGGAGATTCAAATTACACACGATATGCAGCGACGTTAAATCGGAACGCTTTGAAATACTGTTAGCTTTAATAAAATGTGTTTGTATCACTATGTAGCGCTGTCTCTTTTCCTCTCCCAGATTTAGCTTTAAAGTACTATTGCCCCGCCGAAAGAAGATCCCCAGCAGGCGGTCTCAGGCGATGCAGTCCGCCGATGTGACGATTGGTCGACTCACCTATTTGGGCACACTTTTAAAGACGGGACACACGTATTTTGGTTATTGGTTGAAGTAGGCACATACATTGTCGCACCGCACGACGAAGAGAGCGAACAAAACACATCGAGATCGAGTGGGATAAAGCGATCTGACCGACGAACGCCAAAGCAATAGCGTAGGCATCTTTAACGGTTAACCATTAATATATAATAACATAAAATTATCCGTATTTTTCACAATATGTTCAGGAAAGTATTATCATTGGGTTGGTATCGGGATAATACGTTCCCGAATATATTGTGAAAAATAAGGAAATTTTTATGTTATTATATGTTAATTGTTAACCGTTAAAGATGCCTACGCTATTGCTTTGGCGTACGTCGGTCAGATCGCTCTATCCCACTCGATCTCGATGTGTTTTGTTCGCTCTTCTCGTCGCGCGGTGCGGCAATGTATGTGCCTACTTCAGCCAATAACCAAAATATGTGTGTCCCGTCTTTAAAAGTGTGCCTAAATAGGTGAGTCGACCAATCGTCACATCGGCGGACTGCATCGCCCGAGACCGCCTGCTAGGGATCTTCTTTCGGCCGTGCAATAGTAAATCGGAACGCTTCGAAATACTGTTAGCTTTAGAATAAAATGTGTTTGTATCACTATGTAGCGCTGTCTCTTTCCCTCTCCCAGATTTTAGCTTTAAAGTAATGTTCTATCTCTTTCCCACCCTCCGAAGACGCGGTGTGTAAAAAAACGCCAATAAAAATAAATTATTAAAACAATTTCAGCTACATAATGGTTTGGAAAAATATTTGGGGGGTGGGCCAAGGTCATTCACTCCCTCCGGTTAGGTCTGAAAAAGTTCTCGGGGGTCATTCCCTCCCTCTAAAAAGTTTTCGGCGGTGGGTCCGGTCTCCGCGGCGGCTCGGCCTGGAGTGATCCCCTCCATCATCGCAGCTTCCCCCACTCCGCGGCTCGTGCGCGCGCAACCGGTCTTCCTCTCCCCGCAGGCCCCGCGCCCATGTTTCCCTCCGCCGCGCTCCCCCGCGCGCCCTCACTTCCCCCCGCCCCCGCGCTCCCCTCAGAAGACCTGAGTTGGAAACCGCCTTGCCTTACTACTATCGTGGGTGCGGGCGATTTGGGCTTAAGTAGAACGCATCCTTAGCTGTTGTAAGATCCCCATAAAAAACTTCAAAAAAGTAAAAAAATTACGCCAAGTACATGAAAATGTTGAGGACGAAAAAGAGAATTATTTGCATTTCTACATTAGATTTAGCTGTATGTAAGATCCGGACTGAATAAATAAGACTGAAACCGTAT
This sequence comes from Andrena chrysosceles, assembly GCA_963855975.1. Taxonomy (NCBI): domain Eukaryota; kingdom Metazoa; phylum Arthropoda; class Insecta; order Hymenoptera; family Andrenidae; genus Andrena; species Andrena chrysosceles. The sequence goes on along the minus strand of OY979766.1, from coordinate 65,100,014 downwards.
TTGAAAGGCGATGGTAAACAAGATCACGCCCGACGGCGGCACATTTTGTTGGTACGAGGTGGGCTCGGTCTGACAGACAGGCACGTGGGCCTAAGTTCGCGCTTAATGGCTGACGTTCCAATGTGCGGCCGGCGACTGCTGCCGGCGATGGTCCCACTAGTGTAAGGGAGAAGTATGTATCTGTCTCTTCCTTGCACTAGTGGGACCGTCGTCCGCCACACATTGGAAAGTCAGCCTTAAAGCAAAAATAAACAAAGCGGACGACCGGAGCTCACGCATGTTACGGCGTCTGAAAATTCTTCTTCATTTCCTTACATGTAAGTATGCTTCATTATTATTAATTAAGCTGTACGTATAATGAAACGAACATATTTTCAACGAATACGTTATTGTTTCATTACACGTGTATACAGATGTATGTGCAGTCGAATAATCGTCTGCGGAGATTTTTACTAACCTACTTCTTTATTGAAACGTGTATCTTTTTAGTATCAAGTCCCTTGGAAGGACGTTTATTCTCCTTAGTAGGAGAAGCAAAAGCAAACATATTATATTTGGTAAGTGACGTTTAGATTTATTCATAATTATGTATAACAGGTCCGGAAATTAAGGGGACTAGGCAGTCGAAAAATCGATTTTTTTTATTGCATTTTCCAAAAGTACTATCCTTTCTGAATAAAATGCCGCTTGGTTTATAGTAAAATTCGCAAAATTATAGATTTGACAGCTAAAAACGTCAAGCGGCAACCAATAGCGTCGTCTTTGTCCAGAAACTTTAAGGGGACTAGGCAGTCGAAAAATCGATTTTTTTATTGCATTTTCCAAAAGTACTATCCATTTTGAATAAAATGCCGCTTGGTTTATAGTAAAATTCGCAAAATTATATATTTGACAGCTAAAAACGTCAAGCGGCAACCTATAGCGTCGCCTTTGCCCAGAAACTTTAAACGCGTTTGTCTCGAATATTCTCTTTTCTTCGTTTTTACTTTATTGTGAACGAATGGAGGTTCAGATCGACTTGAAAAAAATTACAGGATGTGTAAAACATGTGCCATTTTGACGCAAACCTCTGATATGGCCCGTAAAAATTCGAGATTTTCATAAAAAAAATTAAGAAGTCACCGGATTTTAGTAGCGCACAAACAAGAACGAATTTTTCTCGGAAAAATCGCCGTTTATCAGCCACCAATCGCATAATTTTGATTTAATTATTGTTTTTATAGGTTTGGGCGGACACTATGAATCCAACAAACAAGAATCACACCTTTAAAATCGAATTACGTCACATTTTAAGACCGATATTAGGGCAAAACGACGGAAAACCGTTAAAATGCTTACCCGTCTGCAGCGCCATTTTTAAAGCACATATATATTTCTTACCATTTATTTCTCAATCTGTATGGTAGTAATAAACATTGGGTAAAAGGGTACACCTGGATGTGCTTTCATTTCTTTACAAATAAATAAAGGACAGAGTCTCTTTCTCACGAAAAACGACTGCCTAGTCCCCTTAAGTGAACACAGCGGCCGATTTTCAGAGGCAACGCCTCCTTTCTCCCGCCGCGCGTCTTGGCGCCCCCGGCGGCCATGCAGCTTGGAGCGCCACAGGCCCGTACCACGTGAACCGCGCATGACATATTAGGGCGACATTGTATCAATAGGATTCCACATCGTCGTCCAGCCTCCTCGTTAATATTTTAGATTTGCCCAGCACGTCTAAACGTGTGCGAAAATCTAGTTTTCCCAAACATGTTTAAAATTTTGATAGTAAAACGCGTTTTTCCAATCCATTTTTTATCGCGCGACGCAGTGGAATAGGCCTATAGGGGATACTACTGACAAAAAAAACGCATCGATACTAGTACCCCATGGGTGATGTGGAAACCTATTGATACAAGGGGTGCCCCAATGCGCTACGCGCGGTTCATATGGCACGGGCCTGAGGCGCTCCAAGCTCCTAGGCCGCCGCGGGGGCCAAGACGCGCGGCGGGAGAAAGAAGGCGTTGCCTCTGAGAATCGGCCGCTGCGTTCACTTAATTTCCGGGCCTGATTTATAATAATACGTATGATATTATTGTCTGTTACAAATTTCTTTTTTTTTTACAGGTTGGAATATTCAACAAATAAATAAATTACACTCACTGAGCTGCTTTAGGCTGTTCTGAGCAAACTTTATGGTTGCATTGCGCCTTATATCTTATAACATCACTCGATAGGCAGGCTGCATTGCGCGTGTCACGAGTATAACTTTCAAAAAGTTCCAATAAGAGAAAATAAAAAGTAATTTTAGTTCTTTCTACTAAAATGTCTATACAGGTAGAAAAGAAAGATGGAATATTGATGTTTACCGAAAAAAATAAAAATGAAATTTTTCATGGTGAATGGTTATGGGATGATATGGATCGTTTCAATTGCCTCTTACAAAATCATTCCAATTATAGACCTGTTGAAACGTGGCGAGTGCAATTACTTGATACCATACAACCTATACCGACAAATGAAAAGCATATACAATTTTTATATAGTTCGTTGTCGAGGGATAATGCGAATGGTAATTGTTTACTGTACGGAACAGGTCATTGGGTATGTAGCTATTACAACAGAAAAAATATATTTATTTATGATTCTTTGAACAATAAAAGGTTAGAGAAAGATCACGAACAATTCTTGAAAAAATTGTTTCCAACATATGACTTTATCCAGAATCCTGTCAAATTTCCTACTGTGCAACAACAACCAAACGGTAGCGATTGTGGTGTTTTCGCAATAGCCTTTGCTGTTTCGTTATTATATAATATTAGACCTGACAAAGTACAATATAATCATAGTTTAATGCGACCGCACTTGATAAAAATGTTTGACTTCAATATTATAGGTCATTTTCCTCAGGACTTAAATTTTAGTGTTCCTCATAAAGTGCTTCCATTAAGGGGAGGTTCCGGTCTAAAAGTCGATTTTTTTTTTATTACATTTTTAGATTGTTCAACCTTTCAGGAATACGTGTTTAAAAGGATTTGTTGACATTCGTAAAATTCCCGAAGTTATAGGCATTTGAGTAGCGGCAAATGCATGGGCGCAACACCGGTCACTCGGCGTTCGGGTAAAACTTTAAACGCGTTTTTCTCGGAACAGTGTTCTCAAAACGGTGGGACCTATATCTCCAAAAGTTATTATCCGATTCGACTGAACCTTTTTTTATTTTGAAGAATATACTTCTGGCTAGGGGGGAAACCAGACAAAATTACAAAATAGTGAAAATTTATAATTTTTAAAGGCGTGGAAAGGACGAACGGTATAAGGAAAAAGTGACTTCAAACTTCAAGTGTCGTTATTTTCTAAAAAAATGTCATTTTTGTAATTTTGTCTAGTTTCCCCCCTAGCCAGAAGAATATACTTCAAAATAAAAAAAGGTTCAGTCGAATCGGATAATAACTTTGGGAGATCCAGGTCCCATCGATTTGGATGAATTTTTTGACGCCTTGACTTTAACGACTCCCCAGTGCCGTCTGCAATGATTAATTATAAAACAAAAAATATATTTCTATAATTGAATATATCCTTAATACAATGCAACAAGTCCCATTAAATTATACATAGTAGTTTTTCTTTAATTAATTCCTAAAGATCACCTATTTTTTGGGGCTCTAGACCGGAACCTCCCCTTAAAAAAAGTAAAAGCAAAAGAGGTTAAAGCGGCTTGTAAGCGCACAATACGTCAACGTGAAAAAATGGAACAACTGAAATCAAGCTTATTACCAATAAATTGCAATTTTCAGCAATCTGAGGACGGATTAAATAGTAATATCTCAGCTGAACGACGTCAACAAAAAATGGCGTTGTCATTAGAACAGAAAAGTATTATTACTGAAGGCAGATGGTTAAATGATTTGCATATGGATCATTTTAATTATGTTTTAAAAATCTGCTCAGATTATAGACCTGTCGGAACATATCTGGTACAATCAATGGATAGAGTACAACCCATGCCGAGGAATAAAAATCATATACAAATACAGTATTGTCTCCCTATGTGCCCGATTTGGTGTACGCGTTGTGAACTTGTCGCTATCCCCACCACTTCTGTCTCACTCTTGTCCGGCGAAGGCGAGAGGGAGATGGAACGAAAGCGAGCGAGACACGTTCGCGTACGTCCGCCGCGCATGCAAAGCGTTCCATCTCGCTCCCCCTTCGGCCAGAAAGAAGTGAGAAACGAACACTCGGAATTAGGGATCTGTCCTCTCTGAGTGCCCAACGCCAGTCCCGATCAGCGGGTACGTACGGAGACAATACTGTATTACCTTCTGTATCGTTGGGAATACATTGGACATGCTGTTATTACGATACAAAAAATATATTTATTTATGATTCCTTTAAGGGGGGAGATCACTGTCTCAAATCTGAAATTTTTTTTTACATTTTCTGAAAGGCGTATGTTTCAGAATGTTCTCTCCAAATTTGATGAAGAAATTCGCAAAATTGACGGAGATATGGTGTTTTTCGTGAAGCGGTGTCAAACGCGCGACTGAGCCACGCGGAACATTGAACGCGATTTCCTCAGAATGACATTTTTCAACCGCGTTGACAGTCTACAGAGAAAACTATACGTCCAATTGGCATGATCAAGGACATTTATTGTACGGAAAACCCGTCGCTATTACGTGACGATCAGACATTTTCAATTTTCGACCTGCTTCTATTTTTTTTTAGCAACATTTCCCCAATTTTGTACCCCGAAAATACGACTTTTTTCAGTGGTCCGCCATTTTGTTATTTTTTACAAATTCGACATTTTGCGATCGTCACGTAATAGAGGCAGGCTTCTAGTTTCTAAATATTATTGTTTTTTTGAATTTCGATGAACCATATGGTCTGGGGACTGTCAACGCGACTAGCATGTTTTTCCGGAGCGCAAATTTTGGCGGAGTATATACAGAAAACGGATTTATGAATTTGATTAAAAAAAAATTTTTCATACCCTTCGATATATACACTATTGACTATACTAAGCAATAAATTGATTTACTTGCGTTCTTTGGTTGAAATAAATTCCCGAAAATACCCTTACATTTCGGGCCGAGACAGTGGTCTCCCCCCTTAATACAAAACAGTACGTGTCAGGAAGAATTTTTGAAAAAATGATTTCCAACGTATGATTTTATCCAGAATCCTGTTCAATTTCCTACTGTACAACAACAACCGAATAGTAGCGATTGTGGTGTTTTCGCAATAGCCTTTGCTGTTTCTTTATTATTTAATATTGTAGGGACGGAAAAAAGGGAAGTCGCCTCACCGGGACTCGAACCCGCGATCTCTAGATTTGCGCGCTGGCCAGCCGCCTTAGCCACCTCGGCTACCGCCGACTCCCCACGATGTTACTGTTCCGTGCCCTCTCTTATGGTATGGGGGTTCCTGATCCCACACTCGGCCATCCTGCGACGACATTCGTCCTCGAATGTCATTTTGTCGCACTTGTGTCTCGTTATTTTTCGCGTCGCGGACAACGACCGTGTGTCTATTATTTTTCACGTCGCAGACAACGACCTTAAACGGACGGCTTCATGTGGCGATCGGTGCTCCCCCATCCCGGACGAGCCCCCAAATTGTAGGGACGGAAAAAAGGGAAGTCGCCTCACCGGGACTCGAACCCGCGATCTCTAGATTTGCGCGCTGGCCAGCCGCCTTAGCCACCTCGGCTACCGCCGACTCCCCACGATGTTACTGTTCCGTGCCCTCTCTTATGGTATGGGGGTTCCTGATCCCACAATATTAAACCTGACAAAGTAAGGTATGACCACAGATTAATGCGTCTGCATTTAGTACAGATATTTGAATCCAATGTTGTAGAGCATTTTCCGCAAGATTTAAATTGTGTTCCTCAGGAAGTGCTTTCATTAATAGAAGTAAAAACAAAAGAGGCTAAAGCGACTTGTAATTCAGAAAGTAATAGTAAAAAGCGATGTCTACCTGATGAGCCAGATTTAGTAGAGCATTTTCATCAAGATTTAAATTGTGGTGCCCCTCAGGAAGTACTTTCATTAACAGAAGTAAAAACAAAAGAGGCTAAAGCGATTTGTAATTCAGAACGTAATAGTAAAAAACGATGTCTATCTGATGATCCAGATTTAGACAATAATGCTAAAAAGAATGCTAAAAGACGGTGTCTGTATCAAGAACATCTGGAAAATAATCGCGCGGAAAAAGTACAACAATATAAAAAATATCTGGAAAATAATCGCGCGAAAAATGTACAACGATATAAAAAAAATCTGGAAAATAATCGCACGAAAAAAGTACAACGATATAAAAAAAATCAGGAGAATATTCTTTTTAAAGGGCGGTTTCGATATCAACAAGACATTGAAAATAATCGTTTGCAACTTCGGTGTCGATATAAACAGGATTTTAAGAGGCTTTACAATAAGCGATATTATCAGAATAAAAAAAGAAGTACTTTAACACTTGTTAAAAACAATACTGCCAAAAATATTAGAAAAAAATATGTTATGCTTCGGTCGAGAAATTTGCTGAATTTCGCGATTCTGTGGAAGTATTAGTTGCAAATATTTTACACAAGCTCAATATTACAGATTGCAGCAAAGGTTATTATTAGATGGTATATTTATTTACATATAAATATAAGGAAAGTTCTTCGGCGTCGTGGTGTCAACGACAACGGACAAAAGTCTACTAAACTCGTTAACCTCGCATTACAATTATCATCGATAGATCGCGCGCGGTGTTATTAACGGTTCTCCGCTTTGCCGATGGACTCATACACTTCGTCTCCTCAACAGTTATATTAAAAAGCGATTAGAAGTTGAAAAAGTCGTATGCTGGTGTATACACATTAGAGATAGTTATGTCCGTAATATGAATAAAATGTTAACTCTGCTTAAAAACAAATCAGAAACATGTTTGACTGTTTTTGCAGAATGTTCTACGGTGGATGATTAAATTACGCGCGCTGTGTGGCAGATCTAAACATACAGCTTCGTCTGAAAATTATTTTGTTGATTCTACATATTACAATATAAATTCATCTGAAGTCACTATGATGGAGCCATTAATAATAAATATGAAAGGACAGACTGAAAATGTATTACCTTTAATTGAAACACGAGCAAAAAAAATGTATTAAATAATATTAAGCAGATATATTTTTATACAAATAAATATTTTCATACGAATAAATATTTTATTCAAAATACTTGGCGCTGCTCTCCGAATTGGTGTTACTAAACTGAATAAATATGCATAAATTGCATTAAAATCTTTTTCTTTCTTTCTTGTCTCAGTGGTGCTTCGTCTTATTTTTTTATTAACTAAGACAATTAAGATTTTGTTGGTTTCGCAGCGCCAAGTATTTTGAATAAAATATTTATTCGTATGAAAATATTTATTTGTATAAAAATATATCTGCTTAATATTATTTAATACATTTTTTCTTTATATAAATAGCCGTTGTGATAATTGGCGCAATTTATGTATATCATTAGTTTTGTAAAGCTATTAATTTACGACACTGCTTTTAAATGGGACTCTTTTTTGATGGGATATTAATTTACGACAATGTTTTTAAATGGGATTATTTTTTATGGGATTATATACTTGGCGCACTTTTTGTACCTTTTTTTAAAAAAGGTAATTTTGTTGGGATTTCACACATTTTGTAGTATTTATTGATGACTGGATAATTTTATCATAATATAGACACTGGTGTGTCTCTTGATTCGATAATCGATGAGTTCTTGATAGCAGGTCGTGGCGTTATAGAGCACTCTGTGTCTCTTGATAAAATATTTATAGGTATTGAAATATTTATTTGTATAAAAATATATCTGCTTAATATTATTTAATACAGTTTTTGTTTGTATAAATAGCCATTGTTATAATTAGCGCAATTTTTGTATATCATTAGTTTTGTGAAGCTAAATATTGCACATTAATAAATTTACAACTTTTTTAAAAAAAGGTGATTTTATGGAGATTTCACAAACTTTGTAGTACGAATAACAGGAGAATATGTAGCCCGCCACAGAAGAAGTACAAGTGCCAAATGGGATCATTCTTCTTTCAGCTGTTCCATAGCGTGGTAATTTTTGTTGGCTTATTTATTTATTATCATTTTTTTGTAAGAACAAATGTGACGTCCTGGCCCCACCACGGTATCGCGACTTAGTGTCGACGAGCGCCACCAGAGGTCTCAAATCTTTCCCGCTAGTCCTAACTCTCAATATCATTCGTATACAGCAGGCCTGCACAGCGAGCCTTTTTCAGCGCCTAGCGGCAAGCAACCAGCTGTACGCCGTTACTAAGGGTAGAATCGGTGAGGCGAAATGCAGTAGTGTAGGTGCGGGCTCGTCGAGCACCTACACTACTGCAGTGCCCCGCCTTCTCAGCTCAGCGACGAATTATCTTATAGCAGTATATTATTTATTTTATTTTGATTATTGTAAGGCTACAATTCTCAAATACTAGTATTACTTTTATTAGAAACATTAATGTTATTCAATGTTTATTTTTCTTCCTCTTCCACCGAAATTTTAAAATATTTTTCAAATTTGTTAGCAAATTCCACCGATTGTTTTTAACGTCACAGTTTAGTGTATTTGGTGATAACTTCTCAGAAATGTTTATGAATGCGTAGTTATTTCCTTCCGCTGACGCCACACAACGCTGACACCCTAAAGGGCCGCGGCGCCAAGAGCCACTGCTGAAACGTAAACAGATGTTTCCGATACTCTCCAATTCTTTCCAACGCCGCAAGAAAGTCAGTCAGTCTTCAGAGTTCGGACACAGCTATTGCAAGATCGTGCGTTCAGTTACGGCTTGTGAAGTAACTGCGAGAAGATTCTATTATTTCCCGTTTTGCGATTTCAATGTGGTGATTAGTGAAAAATGCCTAGGAAATCATTGATAGAAATTGGTGTTATTCTGCACATGCTGCAGATGTGTGAACAGTGTGAAGTATTCGATGAGAACTACAAATTGAAGTGTCGTTCGAATAAAGTGCCGGGAAGAAGTGTGTGCAAAATTATTGCATAAAACACTTTAAACATTCACGGTAGGAATCATCGATTTTGATAATATGTATATTCGAAAAAAATCGAACTTTAACGTGATCGCGTTCTCTGGGACCCTTCTTTCCGCAGATTTTATTTTTTAATTCGATTCTGGAGGGTGGGCAAATCTCTTCTACATCTAGACTAACGGACTGCATCGTTGAAAGAACGATTTTCATAATATTTTCGAAAAAATCGAACTTTAACGTGATCGCGTCCTCCAGTACCCTTTCTCTGCGGATTTTATTTTTTAATTCGATTCTGGAGGGTGGGCAAACGAAATTATTGGGTGGGCAAATCTCTTCTACATCTATACTAACGGACTGCATCGCTGAAAGAACAATTTTCATAATATTTTCGAAAAAATCGAACTTTAACGGCATCGCGTCCTGTAGGACCCTTCTTTTCGCGGATTTTATTTTTTATTTCGAATCTGGAGGGTGGGCAAACGAAATTATTGCATGGGCGAATCTCTTCTACGTCTATACTAACGGAATACATCGTTGAAAGAACGAGTTTGATAATATTTTCGAAAAAATCGAACTTTAACGTGATCGCGTCCTCCAGTAACCTTCTCTTCGCGGATTTTATTTTTTAATTCGATTCTGGAGGGTGGGCAAACGAAATTATTGGGTGGGCAAATCTCTTCGACATCTAAGCTAAATGACTGCACCGTTAAACAATCGATTTCCTCGCTTAGTTAATAAATAACCGAACTTGTACTTGGTCGCTTCAACGGGTGCCGCGCTCCTTGGCTATTTTTATTAATAATTCGGTTCTGCAGGGTGGGCAAACGAAATAAATGGATGCGCAAATCTCTTTGACATCTATTCTAAAGGACGGCACCGTTAAACAATCGATTTCGTTGCTTAATTAATAAAAAACCGAACTTTTACTTGGTCGCTTCAACGGGGGTCGTACTTCTTGGCTATTTTTATTAATAATTCGATTCTGGAGGGTGGGCAGACGCAATAAATGGATGGGCAAATCTCTTTGACATCTAAACTAAAGGACTGCACCGTTAAACAATCGATTTCGTCGTTTAATTAATAAAAAATCGAACTTGTACTTGGTCGCTTCAAAGGGTGTCGCGCTCCTTGGCTATTTTTATTAATAATTCGGTTCTGCAGGGTGGGCAAACGAAATAAATGGATGGGCAAATCTCTTTGACATCTAAACTAAAGGACGGCACCGTTAAACAATCGATTACGTCGTTCAATTAATAAAAAATCGAACTTTTACTTGGTCGCTTCAACGGGTGTCGCGCTCCTTGGCTATTTTTATTAATAATTCGGTTCTGGAGGGTGGGCAAACGAAATAAATGGATGGGCAAATCTCTTTGACATCTAAACTAAAGGACGGCATCGTTAAACAATCGATTTCGTTGCTTAATTAATAAAAAATCAAACTTTTACTTGGTCGCTTCAACGGGTGTCGCGCTCCTTGGCTATTTTTATTAATAATTCGGTTCTGGAGGGTGGGCAAACGAAATAAATGGATGGGCAAATCTCTTTGACATCTAAACTAAAGGACGGCATCGTTAAACAATCGATTACGTCGTTTAATTAATAAAAAATCGAACTTTTACTTGGTCGCTTCAACGGGTGTCGCGCTCCTTGGCTATTTTTATTAACAATTCGGTTCTGGAGGGTGGGCAAACGAAATAAATGGATGGGCAAATCAATTTGACATCTAAACTAAAGGACGGCATCGTTAAACAATCGATTTCTTTGCTTAATTAATAAAAAGTCGAACTTTTACTTGGTCGCTTCAACGGGTGTCGCGCTCCTTGGCTATTTTTATTAATAATTCGGTTCTGCAGGGTGGGCAAACGAAATAAATTGATGGGCAAATCTCTTTGACATCTAAACTAAAGGACGGCATCGTTAAACAATCGATTTCGTTGCTTAATTAATAAAAAATCAAACTTTTACTTGGTCGCTTCAACGGGTGTCGCTCTCCTTGGCTATTTTTATTAATAATTCGGTTCTGGAGGGTGGGCAAACGAAATAAATGGATGGGCAAATCTCTTTGACATCTAAACTAAAGGACGGCATCGTTAAACAATCGATTACGTCGTTTAATTAATAAAAAATCGAACTTTTACTTGGTCGCTTCAACGGGTGTCGCGCTCCTTGGCTATTTTTTTAATAATTCGGTTCTGGAGGGTGGGCAAACGAAATAAATGGATGGGCAAATCTCTTTGACATCTAAACTAAAGGACGGCATCGTTAAACAATCGATTTCTTTGCTTAATTAATAAAAAGTCGAACTTTTACTTGGTCGCTTCAACGGGTGTCGCGCTCCTTGGCTATTTTTATTAATAATTCGGTTCTGCAGGGTGGGCAAACGAAATAAATGGATGGGCAAATCTCTTCGACATCTAAACTAAAGGACGGCATCGTTAAACAATCGATTTCGTTGCTTAATTAATAAAAAATCAAACTTTTACTTGGTCGCTTCAACGGGTGTCGCGCTCCTTGGCTATTTTTATTAATAATTCGGTTCTGGAGGGTGGGCAAACGAAATAAATGGATGGGCAAATCTCTTTGACATCTAAACTAAAGGACGGCATCGTTAAACAATCGATTACGTCGTTTAATTAATAAAAAATCGAACTTTTACTTGGTCGCTTCAACGGGTGTCGCGCTCCTTGGCTATTTTTATTAATAATTCGGTTCTGGAGAGTGGGCAAACGAAATAAATGGATGGGCAAATCTCTTTGACATCTAAACTAAAGGACGGCATCGTTAAACAATCGATTTCTTTGCTTAATTAATAAAAAGTCGAACTTTTACTTGGTCGCTTCAACGGGTGTCGCGCTCCTTGGCTATTTTTATTAATAATTCGGTTCTGCAGGGTGGGCAAACGAAATAAATGGATGGGCAAATCTCTTTGACATCTAAACTAAAGGACGGCACCGTTAAACAATCGATTTCGTCGTTTAATTAATAAAAAACGAACTTGTACTTGGTCGCTTCAACGGGTGTCGCACTCCTTGGCTATTTTTATTAATAATTCGGTTCTGCAGGGTGGGCAAACGAAATAAATGGATGGGCAAATCTCTTTGACATCTAAACTAAAGGACGGCACCGTTAAACAATCGATTTCGTCGTTTAATTAATAAAAAATCGAACTTGTACTTGGTCGCTTCAACGGGTGTCGCGCTCCTTGGCTATTTTTATTAACAATTCGGTTCTGGAGGGTGGGCAAACGAAATAAATGGATGGGCAAATCTCTTTGACATCTAAACTAAAGGACGGCATCGTTAAACAATCGATTTCGTTGCTTAATTAATAAAAAATCAAACTTTTACTTGGTCGCTTCAACGGGTGTCGCGCTCCTTGGCTATTTTTATTAATAATTCGGTTCTGGAGGGTGGGCAAACGAAATAAATGGATGGGCAAATCTCTTTGACATCTAAACTAAAGGACGGCATCGTTAAACAATCGATTACGTCGTTTAATTAATAAAAAATCGAACTTTTACTTGGTCGCTTCAACGGGTGTCGCGCTCCTTGGCTATTTTTATTAACAATTCGGTTCTGGAGGGTGGGCAAACGAAATAAATGGATGGGCAAATCAATTTGACATCTAAACTAAAGGACGGCATCGTTAAACAATCGATTTCTTTGCTTAATTAATAAAAAGTCGAACTTTTACTTGGTCGCTTCAACGGGTGTCGCGCTCCTTGGCTATTTTTATTAATAATTCGGTTCTGCAGGGTGGGCAAACGAAATAAATTGATGGGCAAATCTCTTTGACATCTAAACTAAAGGACGGCATCGTTAAACAATCGATTTCGTTGCTTAATTAATAAAAAATCAAACTTTTACTTGGTCGCTTCAACGGGTGTCGCTCTCCTTGGCTATTTTTATTAATAATTCGGTTCTGGAGGGTGGGCAAACGAAATAAATGGATGGGCAAATCTCTTTGACATCTAAACTAAAGGACGGCATCGTTAAACAATCGATTACGTCGTTTAATTAATAAAAAATCGAACTTTTACTTGGTCGCTTCAACGGGTGTCGCGCTCCTTGGCTATTTTTATTAACAATTCGGTTCTGGAGGGTGGGCAAACGAAATAAATGGATGGGCAAATCAATTTGACATCTAAACTAAAGGACGGCATCGTTAAACAATCGATTTCTTTGCTTAATTAATAAAAAGTCGAACTTTTACTTGGTCGCTTCAACGGGTGTCGCGCTCCTTGGCTATTTTTATTAATAATTCGGTTCTGCAGGGTGGGCAAACGAAATAAATTGATGGGCAAATCTCTTTGACATCTAAACTAAAGGACGGCATCGTTAAACAATCGATTTCGTTGCTTAATTAATAAAAAATCAAACTTTTACTTGGTCGCTTCAACGGGTGTCGCTCTCCTTGGCTATTTTTATTAATAATTCGGTTCTGGAGGGTGGGCAAACGAAATAAATGGATGGGCAAATCTCTTTGACATCTAAACTAAAGGACGGCATCGTTAAACAATCGATTACGTCGTTTAATTAATAAAAAATCGAACTTTTACTTGGTCGCTTCAACGGGTGTCGCGCTCCTTGGCTATTTTTTTAATAATTCGGTTCTGGAGGGTGGGCAAACGAAATAAATGGATGGGCAAATCTCTTTGACATCTAAACTAAAGGACGGCATCGTTAAACAATCGATTTCTTTGCTTAATTAATAAAAAGTCGAACTTTTACTTGGTCGCTTCAACGGGTGTCGCGCTCCTTGGCTATTTTTATTAATAATTCGGTTCTGCAGGGTGGGCAAACGAAATAAATGGATGGGCAAATCTCTTCGACATCTAAACTAAAGGACGGCATCGTTAAACAATCGATTTCGTTGCTTAATTAATAAAAAATCAAACTTTTACTTGGTCGCTTCAACGGGTGTCGCGCTCCTTGGCTATTTTTATTAATAATTCGGTTCTGGAGGGTGGGCAAACGAAATAAATGGATGGGCAAATCTCTTTGACATCTAAACTAAAGGACGGCATCGTTAAACAATCGATTACGTCGTTTAATTAATAAAAAATCGAACTTTTACTTGGTCGCTTCAACGGGTGTCGCGCTCCTTGGCTATTTTTATTAATAATTCGGTTCTGGAGAGTGGGCAAACGAAATAAATGGATGGGCAAATCTCTTTGACATCTAAACTAAAGGACGGCATCGTTAAACAATCGATTTCTTTGCTTAATTAATAAAAAGTCGAACTTTTACTTGGTCGCTTCAACGGGTGTCGCGCTCCTTGGCTATTTTTATTAATAATTCGGTTCTGGAGGGTGGGCAAACGAAATAAATGGATGGGCAAATCTCTTTGACATCTAAACTAATGGACGGCATCGTTAAACAATCGATTTCTTTGCTTAATTAATAAAAAGTCGAACTTTTACTTGGTCGCTTCAACGGGTGTCGCGCTCCTTGGCTATTTTTATTAATAATTCGGTTCTGCAGGGTGGGCAAACGAAATAAATGGATGGACAAATCTCTTTGACATCTAAACTAAAGGACGGCACCGTTAAACAATCGATTTCGTCGTTTAATTAATAAAAAACGAACTTGTACTTGGTCGCTTCAACGGGTGTCGCGCTCCTTGGCTATTTTTATTAATAATTCGGTTCTGCAGGGAGGGCAAACGAAATAAATGGATGGGCAAATCTCTTTGACATCTAAACTAAAGGACGGCACCGTTAAACAATCGATTTTGATAACATGGAGGGTGATGTAGACAAATTTTTTAATTTGTTCATAACTTTTTTTTGGTGGGTGGGAAAAAAAATTTTGGATGGGCAAACGTGGGCAAACGATGGACAAACGAATGCCGTTTCGTTTTTCCAAAAATTCGAATTTGGGGGTGCTATCTTCACAGACCTCAGTATGTACTCTGGTACTAATGAAATATCAGAGGAGCTGCTAGGAAGTATATTAGCAGATGTGGAGAATTCGAGCACCACCGACAGCGCCAAAAATTTGTAAATATTTTATTAAAAAATGTATATACATATACATATAATATTAAATTTTATATTTTTATGTATATATTTTCTGAAATATAAAAATACGTTTTATCACCTTACACGTGTAGTACCCCATACAGCACACTTCTTTGCGGCAAAGTTGCAGGATAGTTGCAGTAACCTCGCGTCGTTGCATAGTTGCAGCGCAATGTCGATGTAGGGTTGCGGCATAGTTGCCGTGCAAAGTTGCGCGGAGCGGAAAGAAGAAATTCAATCTACTAGATAGATAGATCGATATATTTATTTTATTCCTAACCTTGTGTAGCCTTGAAGGTCATAGTATACCATATGGTTGAATTTGTCTTGACAGTCGCTTTCATATTGGGTAATCAAATATATAGCATTCCATTTAAAAAACTGAATGTTACCCACTTTTCAAGGAAAATATTGCGAACACCAAAAATTAAGATACCGTATTATCTTGTGTATAAAAAACAGTAAAAGTTTTCCTTCTACAGTTTTTTTACATATACTTACCATATTAGAGAACACTGTATAAGAATAACGGATATAGCCGCTTGGCCGCTGCGAGTACCGCACGTGTCAGCCAGTCGAGCCGGTGTGATTTGACGCAGCGTTACATTCAATTAATTTTCATTTGGCCAATTTTAAAACGTCCACGATTTTCGAAACGTGTCCGTAAAGGGGAAAAACAGGGCTTTATCCTCATATTTTTTTCAAATTTTTAAAAGTTTGCCTTCACCTATAAAATTGCATTTGTTAAGAACAATTGCTAAATAAATGGTCAAATATTCGTTTTTATTAAGTGAAATAATTTTATTAGGTACCCTTATATCTTCACTGTAAGCACCCAAAAGGTCATTTTTGTCAGTTTATTAGTTCCAGAGTTATAATTTTTTGAAAAATAGTATACACTATATTTCAAAGAGCTGTAACATCCACAATTTTTGACATTTCGAAAAATCCTTTGATATATGTTTATATACCCCTAAAGACTACAACATATCCAAGTTGCACCAAAATCCGAAACGTTACTCCGAAAAGTGTCCGACTTCGCGTGGAATGACCCAGCTGCAAAATGTAAATCCATAAACAATAAAAAGTAGAAAATAAAAAATATATAAAAAAAATTTATGTTAAACAATTCTATTAAAAATGCACTAAAACCTAAAAAGATTTGAAAGTGGCCAAAACTAGTACCAAACATGGCCAAAACTAGTGTGCAAGTGGCCACAAACGGTGAAAAATGTATTTCTTATATATTTTTAACTTTATTAATTATTTAACGATTTCTTTAGTTAATGAAAACATAGATATTGATAGTAAAGATAGTGTACAATTTGGTATAGCTTACAGTTTCCTGATTTTAAGTACAATTTTAAAGATAATTACGATAAAAGTCACTGAAATCCTTAAGGTGGGCACATGTACGGTGCGTCTACCATACATGTTCAAAAGTAGGTCAGTAGAAAAATAGGGTTACGTTACGGATGAATTATCTCTATTCGCACACCACGTTTCATATTTTTTTGAATTTCCGGGTTGCCGAACGTTCCTTGTTAGCGAGGCGCGGCTTATTATTGACGGCATCGCCGTTGAGGACTTCAGCGAGAGAATCACCCTGTATGTTCATAGAATCTTACTATTTTCAATAAAATAATACATTTATTATATCATTTCCAGTTACAGGACGAAGAACCGGCAAGCGCGGTGAAAAAAAAGCCGAGTAAGGAGGAGGAGGAGAAGAAGCAGGAGGAGAAGAAGCAAAAAGGAGAAGTGGGAGCGCCCGCAACATCGGGGGACACCGATAAAAAATGGAGAAATGTAAGTAATTATGCGCAATATTAAATACTATATTCATTTGTTCGTAATAACGTACTTTTGCCCGGTCGAAAGAAGATCCCTAGTAGGCGGTCTCGGGCGTTGCAGTCCGTCGCTGTGACGATTGGTCGCGAGTCACCTATTTGGGCACACTTTTAAAGACGGGGCACACGTATTTTGGTTATTGTCTGCAGTAGGCACATACGTTGACGCACCGCGCGACGAAGAGACCGAACAAAACACATCGAGATCGAATGGGATAGAGCGATCTGACCGACGAACGCCAAAGAAATAGCGTAGGCATCTCAGACGGTCAACCATTAATATATAATAACATACAAATTTCCTTATTTATCACAATATGTTCAGGAAAGTATTTAAGGAGGAAGTGGCGGAGGGGGAAATTTCTTCCTCTGTCAAAATTTTATGAGTAGTTAAAAATAAAAAAATAATTTTCTTATAAATGTATGTCTTGTTACGTCCCTACTTCCCGTCCCGCACGATGATTTCTCGGCATTTATCTCTTGGTATTTTCTATAACATTTATTAAATGACCGATAAATCAATCTTCACCCTCCGTATCAGGAGCTACCGCGGGCAACGTTCTGCTCATAGGTAGTACCATCAATCAGCGCAACCCGTGAACTATCAGTGCACATTTTCGTAATTGATTTCATTTTACCAAAAGACGAACGCCCAGATTTAGAGGATGGGGTAATGGGGTGGAAACACTTCACTCACTGATATAATAATAAAAATTCACCTTTATTTTTCTTGCGGTGATTTTAACACTTTATAAATCTTTTAAGAAAATATTGTGCAAAAACGGTTGCTAACTGTTAACTATAATATTAATATTGCGCACCTACTTCGATATCTTCTGACTTACTTAAGACGTATTGCTCCCGTCATACGAAACCCTCAGCAGCGTCGATAGTTAAATTCTTATTTTAATTCATTTTTTAGATGTTTACGCTATTGGGTTTTCGATGTGCTCTGTACGATTGGTTTCGTACAGCCCACATACTAGGGATTGAAGTTAATGTACATCGGTTCCGTATTGGAGCTCGATTTACTGGATATAAAGGGAGGGCAAATTTGTGGCGATGATCAGGAGCGCAGCTTCGTGAAGGTGTCGATTTCGCTGGCGGAAGGGGCCTCTGACCCATCAGCTAGCGTCTACTGGTTCCCTTGGTGTGCGCGCGGTTGGCTAGCTGGTGTGCGGCTACCTCCTTCGTGCTGGTTTTCCTCCGCACTGCTGTCGTTCGTTGATTCTTGACTTGGTTTCTTCTTATCGCGAGATTCGATTATAATGCCTTTTCGGCTGTGTATTATATTGATAACTTATTTGAGGTGGTTATAATATACCAAAGTACGAAATAGTAAGTATGAATGATTTAAAGGGTTAAATAATAGTTAACTCCACGTCGCGGGACGTGACAGTCTTTATTTCCTTTGTCACTTTCTTGGCAAACTTGCGCCGGTGTGGATCGACTCGTGTGATTCTACGTTCCGCGAGTACAAGTGCCATTACAGGCACATGTGACCACTGACAGAATCAGTGGTACCGCACTTTACAGCGTGGTGCGATACATGACCGATAAAATCAATTATTTCCTTTGTCACTTTTTTGGTAAACTTATGCTTGCGTAGATCGACTCGCGTGATTCTACGTTCCGCGAGTACAAGTGCCATTGCAGGCACATGTGACCACTGACAGAATCAGTGGTACCGCACTTTATAATGCGGTGCGACACATGACCGATAAAATCAATTATTTCCTTTGTCACTTTTTTGGTAAACTTATGCTTGCGTAGATCGACTCGCGTGATTCTACCTTCCGCGAGTACAAGTGCCATTGCAGGCACATGTGACCACTGACAGAATCAGTGGTACCGCACTTTACAGCGTGGTGAGACGACGAGAATAGCCCCTCTCTTCACATTTAGTTATGCATATGTCGCAAGGGTATAACGTAATTCTGGGTTTCGTTTCTTTTTATAGACCACATTTTACATTTTATTTCTGAAACCGGCCAATAATATAATCGCGTCCCTTCGGAAACAATACAAACTTTTAAAACTGAAGATGGACAGGGTTTCTCAAACAGATTATCGGCAACTACTTTCCGTTTGTGACCTATTACAATGACCTGTTCCGTCCGTACTTGCACTATATTTACAATGCGAATGATCGTTCCATCCTTCAGCAAGAAACAATTATTTCGATTGTCATCGCATTGTATATAATACCCATCACTTTCAAATTTTTTGTACTGCGTCACAGTTTTGTTTGAGAAAATGGGTAATAGTGGTCCATTGTGATGGGAACGTTTACAAATATATTTTCCCGGTATTGCTGATGCTTTTAGAATCGATCCCCGCTGCAGTTCTCCATAACGTCTTGCCAATTGCTGTAATGGTTTATCTGATTTTCTAATTAACTTCTTTCAACTACCTAAAAAGTTTTCAAAAGGAAATGCACTAAAATTATCCAACACTCCAAATTTTCGCACGTCATTGCACAAATGGAGTAAATTATGGACATTGTGAGAAATATATTGTTTCCCATACAATATCTCGAAAAGTTCAACGAAGTATTCCAATAATTCTTCAGCGTATTTAATTTTCTCCTCACTATTAATTAATATAGGACTAACTAACACATTGACAGCCACGTGCAGTGTTAAAAAATGTTCGTATATATCTTTCGCGAGTACACTCTTGAGTACAATAGGACCCGTGTACAGTAGAAATTGCCGAAATTCCGTGGCTTTCCAGTAACTGAGGTCCGTCAAACTTCTCGGTTTTCGCGAAAACTCACGCGGGACAGAAATTCCAGCCAATATTAAATGTTCAGATATCACATTCTTAGCTTGTCCACCAATCCTTACGTTTAAAGGTCCCTTACTCCACAATAGCAACAGCTTCTTCATAACTCCCAAACAAATTAAGTGCATATAGTCTAGGGGCATATAGTCTTTCGCGTTCCAGAAATTGTTTTTGCAAGTCCACGTCTCTCTAGTAATAATCGTGAACGTTTTTGATATTGTTCTATTGCTCAATAGATTGCAAAAACAATTTCTGGAACGCGAAACTTTCATTCATTTATACCAACGAATACAGTGTCTCATTTAAAAGCTAATGTCTAAAACTACAAAAGACGCTCAAAGATACGATAAAATATTTATCCTTTAACATAATCCCATCACATCCCATCCTCTCCCGATGGAAGAATACTCACCACCTTCTCGTGGTTTCCATTGAACAATGGCAACTGAATTGTTTCAAACAATAAGTGTCATCGACAAAGAGTGAGTTTCCAGTAACTATTAACGGTATTAAACCTTGCAGCGGACCTCATTAATTAATACAGTATATATAAATGTCAGGTATAGCCGCTTGGCCGCTGCGAGTACCGCACGGCCCGAGCGACCAGTCGAGCCGGTGTGATTTGACGCTGCGTTACATTCAATTAATTTTCATTTGGCCAATTTTAAAACGTCCACGCTCTTCGAAACCTGCCCGCAAAGGTTGGGTAAAGTTGGGTCATACCGTAGTATATCCAACTATATACTTGAGATGATCTATCAGCAGTGGTACTTACCAGATGTTGAAACGCAAATTAGTTATATTTTCTGCGAGACAATGTAATTGGCAATTGTGGACAATGCACGTCCAGAATTGAAACATGGTTCGCGCCGTGATAACACGATTTTCAAATATATATAACAAAACACTAATACGAAGTATAAAAAGGATAAAAAAAGTAAGTATAATATAATGTAAAAAAGAAAGTAACTCGAACTACAAGCGCTGTTCAAAATCAGAGATGCTTGTTCCTTCAGAGTTTACTTCGATTTAACGAGCGATCGCACGGAGGGTTGGCCGAAGGCAGGGACGACAGGGTTGACACGATCTCTTCGCGTTGAGATAACATGATGTCACATAGACCTAAGTATGTACATATACACTCGAAAGCGTATCTCCACTCACTTGGAGACACTCCTAGTGAAAATTTGGCAACGCAGCGGAATTTCTTCCGCGCTCGAAGCGCGTGACGAGGGTGGTCGCAGGCCGCCAGGCATCCCAGCGTGGGCTGGGAAACTAAGTGTTTATGATACCCGTAATTGCCAGTGAGGCCGTAAACGAAAGTTTCGAAGGGTAAAAACATGCTTTGTTCAAAATGCAAATAGCAAGCGAACGGAAAGCGCCTTTTTCAAGAATAGCTTCTCTGCCACGCGTGTCATAAACTGTGCTGACCATTTACACGCCAAATGTTCGTATTTGGTCGTGCCGTTAGGGTTGCCACCCTTTAAAATAAAGTATCTTACATTATTATAGGTAAAAATACTCTATACTGTTGAATAACAATAAAGTACGCGAAAATACTTTATTTCACAATTAATGATATTATGTGAAACGTAACGCAATATTAGTATATTCTATCTGTTCCTGCCACTTCAGCATTTACTAAGAGAGAGTTTTCTCTGTCATGAATGTGAAGTGGCCCTATGAAAGAAATAAGGCCTCCCTCAATCTAATAAAAAACGAATTATTTATATATATTTCAATATGAATATTAAGTGCAATGGTGCCATTGAGACATTTCAAAATAATAAAAATTTACTTTGTAATGCTAAAAGCAATAGAAAATATATTTGGAAGAAATAAAAACTAATAAGATTAAAATGTACTTTTAATTTGTTGAGCGTACTTTTTTGTATACCTCACGAAAGCAAATGTACGTTATTTTTCTGTAAAAAAGGTGGCAACCCTACGTGCCGTTGGCCGCTACGGTTTAAAGAATATTCACGTTTTGTGAAGATGAAGCGCAGGAAAGCAAATTTCCAAACGCAGTCAGCGGACATCCCGTTTCGATCCTGTGTACCTCCGCGAGGTATCTTGAATGCATCTTGCTACCAGCGAGACCGTAAAATCTTTAGCCTGTTAAAAGAAACGCATTTCGAGTTTTGGGCGAAGGGAATTTACAGAAATATTAAGACGAAAGTACGCGTCTCGTTGGTTGAAATACTTTTTCCAACGAAAGGTCGTGTTTAATAGCTTCGGCGAAAAAAATACAAGACACGTACAATTCAGCGGAGGTGCTTAAGAAATAATCCTGGCAAGTCATTTAACTTTGCTAGGATCGGTTCGAAACGTTTTATTACTTTATTGGTAATAGCACAGGTATATCCGCATAGATCCTAAGCCGTAGGGGCGAAAGACGATTAAAGGGTCCCACAGACCAACGCGATATATCGGGAACCGCAGCGGAAAAGTTCCGGGTTGGCCTGGGGGAACCTTTAACCTGCAGTTAAATCCGCGCGGACAAGGTGACGCGGAAAGTAACAAGACAATTAGAGGACAACCCAATTATAAAAGCGAAAATGTGAGATTGGTGTGAGTCATGTACTAATGGAAATACCAAGCCCGTGCATAGGTTCAAATTAGGCACAAAATGTTGAAATTTTGTCTTTTGCGCTTCATCTTGATAAAGCAGCCATTTGAAAATGATCAAATTATTCTGGAAATTATAGTGTTCCTTGAATTTTTACCAGCAGTGTATTTTACCTGAAACGGGGTGCGCCGCTGTCTTTAACAGCTTCCTAAGTTCCAACGACGTTCAATATGTAAATTACCAACAAGAGATAGGCTTATTTTATACAAAATTCTTCACCGAATGTGGTAGTATTTTTTCTGATTTATAAAATCGTGACCTTCGGCCTAAATTCGTTAAATAAATCTTTCTTTATAATTGTCATTATTGTATTCCTCATTTCGCCACTCTTCATTTTTGTCTTATTTTCGCCTGTAGAATCACCCCCTAGAATATCCTTGATTATCAGTAAAGTAATACTCTGTGTAGATATGTATTAATACGTATGCCCAAAGTTTCATAACTTCTTTAATTTTCGATACCTTGTCTTGTGTAAGACAATTCGACGCTGTGCGGAGAAGGCTGGTCGATGCATCGTGGGTCTGTTTAGTGTTTACGTTGGAACGGTTACGGCGATGAGTGCAAGTTGCCGTTCCAATGTGCGGCTGGCGACGGTCCCACTAGTGCAAGAGAGAAACAGATGCATACTTCTCCCTTGCACTAGTGGGACCGTCGTCGGCCGTTGTCGCCGACCGCGTATTAGAACGGCAGCCTTGCGACGACCCCAACGCAAGGACGCCTTCGCCGATCATAAAGTGTTTCAAGGGCCGAGGGGTGTGGAAAAACCAACTGGACCCAAGGCCGTCTTAATAAATTTGAGCGGCCTTGGCTAAAAAATTTTGATGCTCTAGCCCCCAAGGGTGCAATTTCTTCGCAATCGGTGCAAAGTAGTACATCACAACCCCGTGTCTCCACCAAGGCAGATAGAAATTATTGTCTCCACAATTGAAGAGAAAAAAGCTTTTCAACATATTTGATTCTTAAGCGCCGTTGGATCACGGGCGCCACCGGGCTATAGCCTATTTAGCCCATTGTTAAAGGCGGCCCCGACTGGGCCCGTGACTTCGGCACACGGACGGTCCCTGCAGAGTTTTCCAAACGAACGGACGTCTGGAGTAGAGATGCAAAAACGTAATTTCAAAATGTAATTGTGTAATTGATTACACATTTTTTGTAATCGTTAATTTAGGTAGTTGACGACAATTTTGTCAACTTCCTAAATTAACGATTATAGAAAGTAATGTGTAATCAATTACACAATTACACTTTAATCGCAATTTGTAATTAAATTACATTTTGCCCAACGCTGGGGCGTACGTGCGAGAGAGTCAGACCGTCGGCGTTCTTTTAATTCGATTCAAAAACCATACGATCGCCTGTTGCTTTGTATGATACTCGTTCGTGTGCCATCTTATGTTTTTCTGATCGAATTGAAAGAACGAACGCCGACTCTCTCGCATTGCGCTACTCAGTGGCCGCCCGGAGGCAAAGTTATATTGCGCGATCTTTACACGGGTATTGAAATACACGGGTACACGTGGTACACTAATACAAATAGTGATCAATTTCATTACAATACCAGACACTTGTTGATAGCGTGATGCGTGCACATGAAAGTAATAAATATACAGGGTCAAGGATTAACTTGACCGCGTCAAATTCGCGAGCGCTTGGCGACGGTGTTTACGACCCCTGTTGTTCGGTGCTTCGGTAGTTACTACCCCACGGACGAGGCCGACTGTCGACCAGATGACGGGACCTTTGCTTATTGTCTAAAGTGTCAAAATATTTGAATGCTAGAAAATATTAAACAATGGCAGCTATAAAGCGAAACGCGTACACGGCTGTAGAAAATATTCAAAGGCAGAGTTCCGCTATGGGTGGACCATATGGAACGAAGAAAACTTATTTCTAAGGGTATTTGAGTACAATACTAGTATATAAACTACTTAACTTTAACTACAGTATATTATATTAATATGGATATGTTAATACACGTGATACCGTATATTTCGTTACACATGTACCCGTGTATTTCAATAACCGTGTACCCGTGTATTAACAAGTACACGGATTAGAACACGGATATAGTATCTACACATGTATCTTCAATACACGTTCTACGCCGTGATCCCAATTTTGGAGGCCTCGTTTCATTCCGTGCAAAATATAGTATAATAGTACAACCAATTCCGATCATGATTTCCATTGACTCTCAGCTTTTCCTTACACTTGTGAGCTGATGTCTCACGATTTCGTCTCACCGTGTATATGTCGTTTCATACAGAACCGAAATCTGAGACGCATATATAGCGCGATCTGTAGGTATTGATACATGCAGCGATATAGGTCTCAACGTGTATGAGGACCTTTAAGCCTTCAACGACGACGCCAGATCTTATTATTTACTATGTCATCTTTCTACGCGAACGGCGTTCTAAACGGAGATATGCATACAATGTAGCCATTACTATACAGCAAGAGGTCCGCTGCCCGTGAAAATTGGCTCTGCGTATGCAGGTCGTCGCTGAGGGGTTAATATTTGCTTTCGCAGGAAGCATGCGATCGCGTCACCATCACATTTCCCTAAGTTCCATTTAGCTTTGTAAATAATTATTATAAAAGGGGGAGCCTTGTGGGATATCCTACGGTATGACCCAACAACTGGAATGAACCGAAATTTTGAGGGGTTGGGCGGGAGGGTGAGAACCTCTAATATAAAATTTTAGCTGCAGGTAATTGTTAGTTTCTGAGATATTAATAAAAAAGTAACAAATACCCGCAGCTAAAATTTTATATTAGGAAGTGTCGGTTTAAAAAAGAACCGTTTCAATTTTTCGCAGCCACGCCATCTCGTCCACTCTTTCGCCCCCTCTCGCTCGCTCATAGATTCTCTCACTCGCGCTCACTTCAGGCTCAAAATTTTACAACCCTCTCTAAGAGTGAATTCAACGACGCAACGCTTGGCTTCGCTCCGCTCGGCTCCGCTTGGCTCCGCTTCGGTCCGCTCGCCTCCGCTCGGCTCGGCTCGGCTCGGCTCGGCTCGGCTCGGCTCGAGCGCCAAACAAAGTACTTCTTTGTCGCCTCGCTGACTCGCGCTCGGCAACCATGGACCGGGCCAGTTCGAAGTCAACTCTCGAAAAACAAGCAGCTATCCTTTTCACAAGTTTTTTTATATTTCTTATTATTTTGTTTTAATATATATTCACTTTTTAATTCGTTTTATACTTATCGTGTGTTAGTGTTTTTTAAAAATATATATTCAATTTTTCTTATTCGTTTTATATTTATCGTGTGTTAGTGTTTTTTATAATTATATATTCAATTTTTCTTATTCCTTTTATACTTATAGTGTGGTAGTGTATTTTTTAAAATTATATATAATTTTGTTCTTATTCTTTTCATAGGTATAGTGTGTTTAGTTTATTTTTTAAAATATATTTAAGTTATTTAATTCGTTTTATAGTTTGTGTGTACGCGTTACTTTTTTTTTTTTTTTAAATTTCTCGTTTGTTTTCCGAAAGCGAGCTTCGAACACCGTTTACAAGTTGCAAGTGTTAATTCATCACCGGTAAGTACGAGTAACATCACGATTAAGACAAAACTATCATACTGCAATATTTCATAAGTATTATTATATAATACAGTGACAATTTTTTAATAAATTCTCCTAATTATTTTTCAGTAAAAAATGTTGAAAAAGTTTTCAATCGTGGAATTCGCGGATGGTATGCAAATCATACCATCGAACTGGATGGACGCTGATAGACAGCGAAGTATTTGGCCGAGCCATATCAAGAATGTGTATACCCTCAATAGAACAATTATGAAAGGAATTGTTCCAGTGGACCACGATGAGTGGGAAAAATGCGACATCGTCAGGTGGTTTGCCTCAGCAGGTATATTTATTTCATTAAAGTATTATTTATACACCGCGTCAAAATTAAAGAAACACTATAATTTTGCGAAAATTTTGGTCATTTTCAACAGGCTGTATTTGTGGGAAAAATGTTTTGAAAAAATATTTAGAGAACGCATTTTAACGCTTGAAGTTTATAGTTTTTGAACGAAGAATTGAATTTTTTATTTCATCCATTATGATACTGTTTTATCAAGATGAAACGCGGGAAACGAAGATTATGAAATTTTTGCCTACTTTCAAGGTATGCACGGCAAAAGAATATTTTGCCCCCAACTCCAAGGAAGAGCTCTTATAGATTTTTTAAATCTATTTTTTTAATTTTAAAATGATCCCAAAAATTCCATATTTATCATTTTGTAGGAAACTTGATGCCACTTGAAGGATAATCATGGAATCATTCAAGTTTTTTAAATATTTTTTCAAACATTTTTCGCCGAGATACAGTCCTTTGAGAATAACCAAAAATTTCGGGAAATTATATTGTTCCTTTAATTTTGACGCGAAGTGTATAAATTGAACCTGAATATGCATAACTTATCAATGTGTGACGTATTAATGAATTCTCTGTGTCAGATACTTATGAGGGAGCATTGGATAAACAGGAGACTGCCATGAACACCTCCAATATTCCCGATTCGGATGCGACAAGTTATTCGGGATATAGGAAAGTGTCGAAAGTGTCGAAAGAGCGCAGGCGAAAAAATACTCGCCTTCACGTGTCCAGCGAAGAAGAGGACATTGAAGCAGAAGGGCCATTGGAGAAAAGGAAGAAGGGAAATATGTACCCCAAGGCACCTTCTGAAATGTCAGAAGTGCATGTACAAGAAGGTATTTTTATATTATTCAATCATTATTCATTATGAAAGTAAATGTGAAGTAATTTGTACAGTGTGTCCCAAAATTGTGCGACTTCCCGAAACGTGCAATATCTTGATTTCGGATTGAAAATGGTTAAGGACTTTTCGATGTCTTTTTTCATCGGTATATTGCATCATCCGAGTAGTCTCGCCATTTTGGGACCCCCCTTTGAATATTGACCGGAGCATGGTGTCAATTATGTGCTGAATTGCAGGTTTTAATGCAGATATTCCATCGACGTCGACGCCATTTCATGACCACCATTTCCAACGAATTAACAGTGGTGAGAATAGTATGACACCTATACTACTCGCGTCTCCCGAGGAAAGTAGAGTAGGAATAGCACCAGCACCAACACCAAAACCAACACCAACACCAACACCAAAATCACAACCAGAATCATCATCATCATCGTCATCATTAGCAAGTACGTCTCCGCATGTGTAAAATCATATCCAATCCAATGAGTTTCTACCCATTGACTATAATCCTAAATAAGATTTATATATAATTAACTTCTCTTATCTTTATTCAGAGTTGGAAACACTTATAAAGAGAAACTTTGCAGCAATTAATTTGACATTGGCCGATATGATGAAAAGGTTGGAACATATAGAGTCAAAAATGCCGGAAATTTCAAACGTTGCAAGCAGCAATATTGATACCGAATTTTTGGCAGTTACGGAAAATCTTCCCGTTAAAGATGAAGAGGGTTTACGCAATTTGGAAGAAAAATTGCAGAACAAGCCCACATTTAATGCTATGGTAAGTGACGTAAGAATAATAAATGAACTACTAAGAGTAGTATGATAATGTTCAAAATTTCAAAACTTTATATTCTAATTATTTTTATATTCAACAACTACTTTATCTTTCTGCATTGCAGTCATATAAAAGAAAATTACATGCGTATTATTATTTATTATAATTTATAAATGGTAGCAACATATCGTAAATTGGGGTAACATTGGCACATCATATATAAATAGCACTAAAAAGTTAAAGTTTTAACACATCCGAACTTACATTAACACTTAAATTTGTTTCTTTTTATGTTCAATGCACTCTGTTTTGTTTATTTTTATTTTTTAATTTTTTTAATTAACATTTTTAAATTTGGTTTAGGTATCCTATTATAACATTGCATCGTTTGTGATTGTACTACAAGTGTGCAAATGCATAAAATTTTTGCCCTTTTTCTTTTTAATAGATGTTAATCCACTTAAATCTATTAATCTACTTAACATCTATTAAAAAGAAAAAGGGCAAAAATTGGCAGCTGCCAATGTTACCCCGTACTGTCAATGTTCCATTACTTTACTGTACCTGTAATTTGTAAAATGCACTGCACTTATACTATTGTACGGCGATGGGATTTTTGCATGTACAGGGTGTTCCATAAAATTGCGGAACATGAATGTTGCAGACTTCCCGGAACATGTGATATCCCGATGCAAAAAGATAGGATATTGCATGTTCCGGGAACTCTCGTAATTTTTTGGGGCATTTGTTTGTTGGCGGCGCGACAAGCTTTTACTTTTCATACAGTTTTTTTGTGTCTGTGCATATACTGTATAACTTTAATTTCACTTTCCGTTAAATTATTATAAAGTACTTAATGGTGATTGTTACTTTTAACTGCTTCAATGCACCCTGTGATTGGCGTTACACGAATGCTTTTTTTAATGTAGCCCATGTTTCATGACTGGAATAATTTATTAGTGACTTTTCATAGATTGAAATGCTGAAGAGGGCCAGTGGAAAGAACGTGGCCCTGACGACATCCGTAATTTTGGATAAACTGGTGACATGGAGTGTCGCTACAAATTATAGTTGGCATGGGAAGAAGCAGAAACCAGCGTTTTCGAAGTTCGTTCATATCAAGAAGTTATTACTGAGTAAGTAACTTTATTATTTATCTCCTTTGAGCACTAAAAATTGTAAAATAAATTAATGCGTATTATTCCAGGTGCTGTAAACTATGAATGTGCATCAAGAAATATATATTGTTGTGATGCGGACATTGTAGATGCGGCCTCGAAATGGCTATCACAATGTAAATTGCGCATTGCACGTAGTATAAGTAAAGAAATGAACGTAAGCCAGACGTAGGGGAAGAGTGGGTAGCCCCCGATATTTAAAAAATGAACAAATTACAATCGCATCACCTTTTAAGGTGGGAAGCCACCAGGGTTGCCAGATCTCCGGCATTCAGCCGGAGTCTCAGGTTTTAGACCCTTGTCTCCGGCCTCAGGCAGGCACAATAAGAATCATCATGAAACATGGGTTGTCGAAGAGTCTCCGGGTGGAAGGGGAACACGCCACGCATGCGTGATGTTACTTTGTTACACTTAGTTATTTGATTCAATTTGATTGTTACTTTGCAGTGGCACGTTGCCGTTGTGCGTTTTCATTTTTATAGTAAAAGATATACAGATTTCGTTTGTAACATGAGCGTCGACAGTAATATTGAACATGTGGATGACAAGAATAACAACAAAACTTCGCCGCGAAAAAAGAAAACTTATTATTGTTCATTTAATGATAAGTGGACATCCGAATATGACTGGTTAAGGAAAGAATCCGGGTTTGTGGCTTTTTGTAAATTGTGCAATACGACATTTACTATCAAGTATGATGGTAAAAAAGCTTTAAGCAGACATGCAATATCTACAAAACATCAAAGTTTCGCTTCTGCCAAAACGAAGAATGAAATGATGGAAAAAATTTTCTCAAAAGCTAATTCCAGTGAACAGGAACAAGTCACTGCGGTGGAGCTTGCTAACATTTTCCACTCAGTTGTGCACCATCACAGCTACAACAGCCTGGATTGTGGTATAAAATTAATGTGCAATTGTTTTAAGGATTCTAAACTATCAACAAAAATTCATTGTGGGCGCACGAAAGCAGAAGCTGTTGTAAAAAATGTTTTTATGCCTTTTGCTGTTAAAGAAGCTCTTGCTGAAATAAAAAAAAAGGATTTGTCCTTTTCAATAGCCACTGATGCTTCAAATAAAGGAAATCGCAAATTTTTTCCTATGATAGTGTTTTACTTTGACTCAGAATCAGGACCTACTACAAAACTGTTGGACTTTATTGAAGAGTCAGATGAATCATCTGTTTCAATTTCTACAAATTTAAAAAAAAGTCTGGAAAATTTAGAACTGAATATTGATAAGGCTATTGCTTATTCTGGTGACAATGCACCAGTGAATTTTGGCAAAAATACATCAGTTTACACTTCTTTCCAAAAGGAAAACCCCAAAATAATGAAAGGAAATTGTCATGCTCATATTTTACACAATTGTGGAAAATTTGCTGTGAAAAGACTCTCCTATGATGTTGAATCTTTTGTACTAAAAATCTATGCAGAGTTTTCCATATCTGCAAAACGGATAAGTACCCTGCAAGAATACTTTGATGATGCGGAACTAGAATATCGTGCAATTTTAAAACATGGTACAACTCGATGGCTATCATTATACGAATCAGTTGATCGATTATTGAAGTCATGGCCAGCTATCAAATCATATTTTATAAGCTTAGGTATAGATAATGTACCCAAAATAATATCTGAATTTCTACAAGACCAAGAACACGAATTAACAAATGACATAAATTCGAATATAACTCTACCAGAATGTTATTTATATTTTATGCACCATTTTTTGGGAATATTTAAACAATATATTTTAATACTTCAGAGTGAAACATTTCTATGCACACAGTTGAATAGTATCATGAATAAATTATTGAATGAATTTATAACACGAAAACAAGATCAGTTTTTTGGATTCAAGTGCAATCAAGCATTCAATAATTTAAGCTGTAGCGACAAACAAAAAGGACGAGATGAGTTCACTGTCGTGTATACTCGGGCAATAAAATACCTACATGATTGGTACGAATTCGATAATCCTCCATTTGCCAAATATGAAATTTTTAATTTAAAGAATCACTTAAACTATAAGGAAGTTTGTGATATAGCTAAAAGTTTGTGGAAGAATTGCGACAATTATATTAATTTTGATAAACATTACAGCGAAATCTGTAATTTAAACAAGATTCTCCCAACCTTAAAAAATAAGGATGATATAATTAAAAATTGGATCCAAATTTTCAAAGACAGTCAGTTCCCGATTTTATTTAAAATAGTGCAACCAATTCTCTCTATTTCTGTCAGTTCGACCAATGTCGAAAGAATCTTTTCCCTTATGTATCAGACCTGGACAGATAACCGAAACAGAATGAATGTCGATTTAGTGAAAGCAGAACTTATAATAAAATCAAATTTGAAATATAATTGTCAAACATTTTTCGAACACAGTTCAAAAAATAAAAAACTATTAAAATCTGTACTAAGTTCAAATAAATATTCATAATACTTTTATTACAATTATTATGATTACTCCTTTATAATAATTCATTATAATGAGTTTTAGATGCCTGTTTTTCTATTAGCCCTTATTTTCTCTCACTCCCCCCACCCCCACCCCCCCCCCACCACTAACCCCCCACTCCGCGAAATTGAAATCTCCGGCAAAAGGTCAGGCCTGATCTGGCAACCCTGGAAGCCACCCTGAAGCCACTAACAACAGACAAAGTTAAGGATTTTTGGTTTATATAAATAAAAGTATAGAGCTTTTATATAGATTGAACGCAATCTTTATTTTGCTTAGAATAGTTTTTCTTTTTTGGCAGATTTCCGCAAAATGGCTTCCTGGAGCACTGCAACAAAATTGTCCCACACTCCCGGGACTGACTGGATGATCTGAGATGGAAATATCCATCTTCTATATATCTCCCATATAAATAAAAATGTAAATGTTCGTTCCTTCAAAATCTTAAATCTCCGGAACATCTTGATCGATTGCTTTGAAAATTTGACACAACGTTGCATTCAAATACGCGCGTGATTTTATATACTTATTATTATATAGATGTCACACCTGTGACAGGTAAAAAATGCCTTTTTATATATATATATATATATATATATATAAACTGAGATCTATTATGTTCCATGTAGCGTAGGATTTCAATTTTAACAAAATTACATTAATCGTTCCTATTTCGGATAACTTTTTTGTTAAACTTACGCCACGTCGCCGGCGTGAATGGACTCGCGTGGTCGTATGATCCGCGAGTACAAGTGCCATTGCAGGCACTTGTGACCACTGACAGAGTCAGTGGTACCGCACTAACAGCGCGGTGCGACTCATGATCGATAAAATGTATTAGTTAGTTCGTCACTTTCTTGTTAAACTTACGTCGCGTCGCCGCACAGTGTGCGATTTTGCACAAAAATCGCTAGACAGCGCAAATCTTGACCGATTTCAATGATTTTTTTTTTAAATACTCGTGAAGGGCTCAGCAATAACGGAGGGCTGCAGTAAATCCTGTATTTTTGGACTTAATCTATATAAAACATTATGTAGCATAACATCACATAAAAGCGTAAACTTTGGAAATGAAAGATATTAAAAATTAATTTTTTGTAAATTTAATATCAGCTATAAAATAAAATTTACAAAAAATTAATTTTTAATATCTTTCATTTCCAAAGTTTACGCTTTTATGTGATGTTATGCTGAATAATGTTTTTTATAGATTAAGTCCAAAAATACAGGATTTACTGCAGCCCTCCGTTATTGCTGAGCCCTTCGCGAGTATTTAAAAAAAAATCATTGAAATCGGTCAAGATTTGCGCTGTCTAGCGATTTTTGTGCAAAATCGCACACTATGCGCCGGCGTGGATGGACTCGCGTGATCGTATGATCGGCGAGTACAAGTGTCATTGCAGGCACTTGTGACCACTGACAGAGTCAGTGTATAATAAAAGTACCGAGCATTGATTTTTTATATAGATTGAAAGAAATCTTTATTTTGCGAGGAATTGTTTTTCGTTTTTAAGAATGTAACATACATATTGTTATTAATGTTATTTGATAAGACTGATAAATGTATTTATGTGCGTAGAAGATAAGGAAATGGAAATGTAAACGGGAGCCATCCTAACCCAAAAGGCAAGGATTAAAACAATATATAAAAATAAATAAAAAAAATAAAATATTAATGTTATTTGTATTGATGATAAGATGATATATAAATATATGAATATTTAACGGTTAATGTTTATTGTAATTTAATTCCCTTCCCTCACATTTACTTTTAACGTTTCCGGAATACCGCGATTTTGGGGACACGTTTCGGGAGGACGATCATTGCCTCAAATTTGCCGTGCAAAGTTGCGTCAAATTTGCCGTGCAAAGTTGCGTCAAATTTGCCGTGCAAAGTTACAGCAGGCGGACATAGAATTTTTGCTGCATAGTTGCGGCAACCTTGCGTGAGTCGTTGCCATCTTGCGCCGTAAGTATGCTGCAAGTATGTTGCAAGGAGAGTGTGCTGTATGGGACATTATAACAGAATACAGTCCTTCAATTTACCATTATTAATGCATAAATACATAATGTTTTCATTATTATTTTGTGTTTTCTGTTACCTGCCACCAATCTTACATATATTTCAATTCATTTCATTAGAAACAGGGACGTAAAGGACCTTATACTTTTGAATGTTACCGCCATAATTCATCGCAGTGTCACGTGATGGAGGGGTAACACCTACAGAAGCGGTGGTAATGTGTGCGTGAGACGCACGATTGGAGACGAACCGACGCCAGCGCCAAGCGAGTGACGCCGCGGCCAATCAGCGTCGACAACATAAGTCCCGGTGACGCTGATTGGCCGTGGTGTCGGTTCGTCTCCCATCGTGCGTCTCACGCACACATTACCATCGCTCCCTGTAGGTGTTTGTCAACTGACCAATAGCTGCAAGGGATTAAACTGGAGACTTCCTAAGCTCGGCCAAATTAATACAGAGCTCCCATATGACGTCACATTCGTTTCGCGTTGTCGCCACTTGGCTGGCTTCGCGCTGGCGTCAATTCACGCACACATTACCACCGCTCCTGTCGGTGAGGAATTAAACGGGAGACCTCCGAACTCTGCCTGTACACTGTTCACATGATCCCTTATCTGATTGATACCAATGTGAAAATGTAACGTTTAATAAATCGTTAAGGGGGCCGTCTCAGCGGGCGTTGAATGTGGGCGTACGCTCACACAAGCCAGGAAAAGCGTGTACGTATACGCGTGTAGTAAACAAACCGTAAATTACAACTTTCGTCCTGGAATCGGTCAGAAGGAAGTTTTTGCGGGTACAGTTGCCTTCAGTAGACATCTGTGCAGGGTGGTCTGGTGCGTTTGAACGCTAATAACCACCGTACGTTGAAATAATACTGAATTTGTGAATCGAAAACTTAACAGAATGAGGCTTCAAGGCTTCTCCGTTGGTGGCGCTAGTGGTGTACCGCAGCCACGTAGCACCAGCGTGACGTATACGCAGGGCCGACGCGAGGTTAGTTGGCGGCCTTATGCAAGAAAATTTTTGGTGCTCCCCAATTTTTGCACCTGTTTTCTATTTAATATGATTTGTCTTTACGGGGTGTACATTTCGTTTATGTGGGGGTTGGATTCCTTTATTATTAAGCGTGCGATATAGTTTTTCAGCGTCCTATTCGACTGGCACCCTTATGCAGCGCATAACTTGCATAATGGTTCCGCCGGCCCTGCGTATACGCGATGTAGTAAACACACCGTAAATTACAACTTTCTCCCTGGAATCGGCCAGAAGGAAGTTTTTGCGGGTCCAGTTGCCTGCAGTAGACATCCGTGCAGGGTGGTCTGGTGCGTTTGAGCGCTAATAACCACTGTACGTTGAAATAATACTGAATTTGTGAATCGTGTACTGAGACAGACTCGAGAAATGACAGAATGAAGCTTCAAGGATTCTCAGTCACCGGCGCTGATGGTATATTCGTGCCTTGTACCATCGAAACCGGTGGAAGACCAAACTAGCCGATAAATGTAGGAAAGACATAGTTGCCGAGACGTATCGAGGGTCGAATCGCGTTGTTGCCGCATTTCCCCTATCACTATTTTGCCATCAAGGAGGCTTGAATGAATCACGGCGAAGCGGTTGGAGAACAAAGATGGGCAAAGATAATATCTGGATAAACTCAAATAAAATATACTACAGTATTGTCTCGTTACGGGCTCGGTTTGGTGTACACGATGTGGACTTTTCGCTATTCCCACCACTCCTGTCTCACTCTTGTCCGGCGAAGGCGAGAGCGAAATGGAACGAGAGCGAGCGAGGACGGTACGAGACAGACGACGCGTTAATGTTTTGTCTCGCTCTAACTTTCGGACGCCTGACACTCCGTCCTTTGCGTTCGTGCCCGTTGTGCACGTAAAGCGTTCTATCTCGCCCCCCCCTTCGGCCAGAAAGAAGCGAGAAACGAACACTGAGAATTAGGGCTCTGTTCGCGATACAGGCTCACGCGCCGTCCCGACCAGCGAGGACTTGGGCTGTTCGGCGGCGGCTTGTAATCTCAGTTGGAGAGGCATACAGTGTTGATAAAATGTAAAACGTCACGTTTTCAGTATTCAGTAACATACTGCTGAGAAGTGGTGGGGATAACAAAAAGTCCACATCGTGTACACCTAACCGATCCGCTAACGAGACAATACTGTATTCTTCGAAAAATACAGTGACACGCAGCCATAATCGTACACTCTTGTCGCATAACTTTTTTAGAATTGGTTCAAACGACTTGAGTTTTTTTGTTAAAAGCTAGAATGATTAGTTTGCCAACTGACGTGTTTCGTCGTTTTCAACAACAATGCAATTGGTCGGAATAGCGAAAAAAATAGTAAAGGTCGTTTTTCAATTTTTTTTGTGAGCCTGTAATGAAAATTCAAAAATCCCGTTTGTAGATTGAAGTATATGCAGCATGTATTACTTCAATCTACAAGCGGGTTTTTATAATTTTCATTACAGGCTCACAAAAAAAATTTAAAAAAACGACCTTTACTATTTTTTCGCTATTCCGACCAATTGCATTTTTGTTGAAAACGACGATACACATCAGTTGGCAAACTAATCCTTCTAGCTTTTAAAAAAAAACTCAAGTTGTTTGAACCAATTCTAAAAAAGTTATGCGATTTTAAAGAGTGTACGATTATGGCTGCGAGTCACTATACACACTTTTTTATCTGCAATTGTAAATTTCAAGGGGGCGAAAGTTGGAATGTCGAATTTAAATTCTCCAATGAAGTTGGATTGATTTATTGTGATGACTGTAACTTGATTAGAGACAAAAAAATATATAAAAAAATGTTCTGTTAAACGATTTTGTCAAAAAGGCACTGACAACTAAAAAATACTTCTATTCTTGTACTACTTGTGTTTTTTAACTTTAAATTCACTAGCCAACCTCTCTATCTTTCATTATTGCTATCTTCTTTTACGTTCAGCGAGGAAATAATTTAAATCGGACTACTTTGAACGAAACGGGCTTTCAATTCTACAAATAAATTTTATCTGTAATATCGTTAATAATGACATTTCAATTTGTATCAGGTTTGGTATCTTTCCATCTTTCCTTCTTATACTCTCGGACCTCTCTATCTTTCATTATTGCTATCCTCTTTTACGTTCAGTGAGGCTCTGACGCTAGACGCAGCTCTCGTGCCGTATTCCTTCAAGACTTCTCGATAGAAAGAGCTGTGGCAACAGCGCGGCAGAGACGGAGAGAACAGAAAATGTGGCAACTATGCGTAAAAAATTCGTCTACATAGAGTACCTGGAGATGTCACCTCTGTATAAGTTCTTTTTATCGACTTCAGTAGTTTCATTAGGATCCGTCTGTTTACTGGGGACGCTTCGATCGATTCGGACCATAACAAAAATGAGACGGCCCCCTTAAGATTATAGCTTCTTTTTTCAAATTGGTAATAGGTATTGAAACAACTAAATTATCAGAAGTAATTCTTTTTGTATAATCACAAGATTTACATCGAGTAGTAGATGTTACTTGATGCTCTACCAATTGTCTTATACAATCATATTTTGTGCACAGGATTATAAGAAATTCGAATACATCTTGTTTTACGTTCATTGAAAAATGTTCTCCTAAACTTTGTCGTACTGTGTATGTATTTAAATTGCGTATTCCATTTTCATATCGATGCATTAATATTTTCAAAACATTTGATGATTTATTACAATTAAACAATTGTTTTCTAACGACACTTAAATGCATTAAACATTGTAATACTGCATTTGCATAACATGAAGCATTGTCTGTATTTTGAAAACCTTGTAAAACCCAAGAAACATTTTTTTGTAATAATTTTTGAATTTGACAATTTTCTTGGACAGAATCAATTACTTTTGACAATATCCATGGAACATCTTTCACTTTCGAATAGCGTTCTTTTGAAACAGTAATTATGTCTGCGTCTGGTTTGTACTTAGATCTTAGCCGATTATATTCCCTAATAGCTTTTTCGTCAGCTCTTACTGACGAAAGATCATAATTAATCAAATGAAACCCTTCTGAAGACGTTACTCGCGATAATGCAACATAAGCTTGACCACAATTAAATATAGAGTTGCCTATGTCCATAAGAGCACTTTGTAAACTCAATCCTTGAATTTTATGAATTGTGATTCCATAACTCAGACACAATGGAAATTGTTTTCTAATAACAAATGCTCTATCCAGTACTTCAAATTTAATGCTTACTCTTTCAATGAAATACTCTAATCCCAATGGTAGAAGGAGCTTAATTTTCTCTACATAATCGGTAGACATATCTTGTACAACTGAAGTTACCTTAGCTATGGTACCATTCACAAGACCCAAAGTAGCATCAATGTTACACCTTATCATATAAAATTATACATGAAAATTCATTTTCTCGTACAGCAGGGTTAGCAAGTATTTCTCTTTCGCTTCTGCTTCGATTATCTGTAAATATATAAAATCCACATTTTAGTTACAACATAACTTAGAACTTATAGAAGAAGAGTGGACTTTTCCTATAGTAAGTGTAGAGACTAAAAAATGTGTCCGAAGGAAGTGAGAGCACAGAAAGTCTTGTTGGAGGAAATTTAAATGCTAATGGTAATTTAGCGAAAATGAACAAAGAGATCCAATATTTTTAACGCACAATTTATTGCTGTTGGAATAAAATTAATTTAGTATGTTTCTTGGTGAATTGAAATATTGTTAATGAGAAACTAATAAAATTAATGAATAGCATGGGAACTACTGTGGATTTTAATAAAGTATTACGAATATCTTTCACAATAGATTGATAAGTATCAAGGGAAATGCATTTTCAACGTACTTTCTTCACTAATGTGACGTACTCTACGTTGCAAGCAGTATGCCTTAATTATCTTAATTCTTATTCTTAATGCTACGCTAATTTGACAAATTTCCAAAAACTTGTACGAAACAAGATGCTTCTCTGTCTATTTAATCTTCTCCGGACAACCTCCAACCCTGTGCATCCCCTTCATTTCTATCGTACAATCTTGTGCGTCCCATTCATTTCTATCCAAGCCTGTGCGTCCCCTTCATTTTTATCCGAGCCTGTGCGTCCCGTTCGTTTCTATCTAAGCCCCTGCGTCCCCTTCATTTCTAGAAGATTTACATAAAAACTCTAATGTAAAAATTGTTTGCTGGTATAAAAACAATATATTAATTTGTAGAAACGTGTGCGAAAGAAGATGCTTCTCTGTCCACACCAAAGTCTCGTGGACGCACGCACATTCGCCGGAAATGCAGGCGGCAAAAGACTGTCCACGAAACGAAGCTTCTGCGTACAGGGGCTCGTATTCCACCAACACTACCGAAGAAAAACAGGCCAGTAACAACTCCACTGGTACAACAAAATCATACGCGTATGCCATAAAATCAGAATCTGTTCCCATTAAAGATCAAGCGGTAATCCTCCAGGCAGTGGACGGTATCACTATAAAAGAGTATGCATGTAAAATAGGAAGAATAATAAGCCCCAAAGCAATAAGATACATATCCAGAATCTCTAATGGGAGATTTTGCATCTACCTAGACAAAAAGGAAACAGTTGCTAGCCTCATTGATAATCACAAATCAATAACAATTAATAATAATAAAATAGACATAAGACCCATGATTATACCAGCGGAACGTATTATCCTATCAAATGTTTCACCGGTAATACCGAACAAGGCGATTGAAGACATCTTAAAAAAAAAATGACGTGCGAACCTGCTCCAAAATAACACCCTTAAAAGCAGGAATGACAGAAGCCGAGTATTCCCACATTCTGAGTTTTAGAAGGCAGGTTTACGTCAATCCGGAAGACACCAAAAAGATACCTGATTCATTTACCATCATCCTAGACGACACAGTATACCGCATTTTCACCACCACTGACAAATTAAACTGCTTCGTTTGTAAACAGGAGGGACATATCGCCAAGCACTGTCCCAATAACTCCGAATCAAACGAATGTAGCACCATAATAAAAACTGGAATGGAAATCGAACCAACGCGACTCAAAAGACCGCTATCAGAAACGTCATCAGAACCCCCGGCCGAGCCAACATACTCCAATGAAACGAAATTCAAAACACCTATACCACTTGCCGACACCAGAACTAAACACATAACCAAAAATAAGAAAAGACTGATACGGTCCACAACACCCGCCCCTTCCGTGGTGGAATGACCAATGCAAAGAAGCCTTGCGTAAGTCAAAACAAGCCTTTAACCGCTACAAAAGACACAACTCGGAAGAAAATAAAAACCAATTTAAAAGACTCCGGGCGGCTGCCAGGAAAATCATAAAAGAAAGTAAAAGAAATAGTTTGACCAACTATCTTTCAACCATAAATAATAACACCAAAGCCAAAGAAATTTGGAACAAAATAAATGCGATCAGAGGTAACCGGAAAGCCTGTTGTACACAATTCATCACCAATAACCGCGACGACATTATAAGTAACCCGGAAGAAATTGCAAATATCCTAGCATCAACGTTCTCAAAAAATTCCAGCTCTGCGAACTATTCCGAAGATTTTAGACGACACAAACTATAACAAGAAGGAAAAGAAATCACTGGAACCAACGATACCAAGTACCCATACCTCAACGCTCCCATCTCAGCAAGCGAACTTAATGAAGTACTAAAAAAACTCAAAAGCTCCAGTCCAGGGCCTGATAATATCCCCAGTGACATGATTAAAAATTTACCTACCATCGGTACAAAAACACTCCTCGATTTATTTAATACTATATGGCTAAACAACACCTTTCCAAAAATATGGAACAAAGCTATTGTGGTCCCGATACCCAAACCCGGCAAGGACCCCACTAAACCTGACAGCTACAGACCTATTGCCCTAACCTGTAACACGTGTAAAATTCTAGAAAAAATCATCAATGCACGGTTAAGATGGTTTCTCGAGCATAACAAACTTATTGCGCCTAACCAATTTGGATTCCGAGTGGGACATTCTACTACGTCACACCTCGTCAGTCTGGAAACTCATATTCGCGAAGCCTTTGCCAACAACCAACACGTCTTGGCAGTCAGTCTGGACATTGAAAAGGCATACGACATGGTCTGGAGACACCAAATCCTAGTCAAACTCCAAGAAATAGGGATCGGCGACAATATGTGGAATTTCATAAAAAACTTTGTTTATAACAGAAGTATACAAGTGCGGTTTAATGGCACCTTATCACAGAATACCGTAATAGAAAATGGCGTACCACAAGGTGCAGTACTCAGTGGTACACTATTTTTAATAATTATTAACAATGCCTGCAAAATCACTAACCCCCCAGTTATTACACGAGTATTTGCAGATGATATTACCATTCTATGTAAAGGGAAATCTGTCAACACCTCCCAACATATGATACAACTGGCTCTCAACCAACTATATGGGTGGTCCACAAATAATGGTCTTAAATTTTCACCCACTAAGACGGAATGTATCTTGTTTTCTAACCGCCACGAAGACCACACACCTGTGTTGAAACTTGGAACGAACCCACTACGATTGGTCACATGTACAAAACTCTTAGGAGTACTCTTTGATTCTAAGCTTACATGGAACAAACACATAAATAACCTTGCCGATAACTGTAAGCAGAGAATCAAGATAATTAAAGCACTAGCACACAACAACTGGGGAGCAGACAAAACCGTCCTTCTGCAAGCATACAAAGCGATTGTCCGGTCCAAACTAGATTATGCATCTGTAATATACAACTCTGCTAAACCGAAGGAACTAAGAAAACTGGAAGTAATCCACAATACAGGGCTAAGAATAGCAACGGGATCATTCCACACAAGCCCCATCGGAAGTATAATGATCGAAGCTGGCGAAACATCGCTGCAACACAGAAGAAAACTTCTAAGTATAAAGTATGCAGTAAGGGCCTCGACATCTACAAATCCGATTATCCACAGGGACATTTCCCTGAGGAACCAGCATCAAGCAGAATACCATGCTTGCAAATCAACCCCCAGCCAAAGAATCAAAAGCTACCTAAACGATCTTGAATATACCCTACCGAACATGGAAAAAACAAGGTTCCACATTTCCCCCCCCCCATGGACACTAAATGCACCTGTCCTCGAGCTATCACTTGAAATAAACAAAAAGGAAAAATTAACGGCAGAGGAATGGAAAAGAAAGTTCACTACCCTATGTGATAAATATCCTGCCTTCACCCATATCTTCACCGACGGCTCGAAGAATAAGGTTGGAACAGGAGCGGCAGTTTTCACCCAAAATGACACAATTAAATACAGCTTAAATCATTTTAGTAGTACTCTAACAGCTGAAACGTACGCAATTCTGTCGGCGTTAAATTACATTGACAACTCCCCATACAACAAAGTCATCATCTTCTCGGACTCACTGTCCACTATCTTAAAAACCCAAAGCACGAAGCAAACCACAGAAATGCATATAGTAATCCAAGAAATCTGCGATAAATTAGTTAAAGCTGGCAAAATAATAGTCATAGCGTGGGTCCCTTCCCATAAGGATATCTACGGAAATGTCATGGCTGATCTGGAAGCGAAAATCGCATCTACCCTACACGTGGTGGATCAACCCATATTCAACACCTCCGTGGACATTACTAATCACATTAAATCACTGTGGAAACAGAATTGGAATCATACATGGAGGAAGTATAAAGCAAGCCCAATCCATAAATCAATCGATAACTTCTATGATCTAACCACAAATCCGGAATTCAATAGAAAACAACAAGTGGCAATAACTAGAATAAGAACTGGACACACCAAACTATCACATTCACACCTTCTTAGTAACAATCCCCCCAGGCTGTGTGAAACATGCAACATACCCACAACCGCCAACCACGTCATCCTCGATTGCAGGAAGTTTAACCAAGCAAGAAGAGGATCAAATATTTCGGATAACCTTATCGAGGCAAATACCTCAACCTCGTACCAAAACACGCTTATATCATTCTGCAAGACTACCGGAATCCTCGAAGACCTATGAACAACACGCCTTATCCTACGAGTCGTTCCACAAATTTCTAACCGAGCGCCCGCTATAAACAAATAAACCGAATCAATAGTCGTTAATGACCTTGTCGTAGATGCGACTTTAAACTGGTAAGAAAAAAAAAAGATGCTTCTCTGTCTATTTAACCTTCTCCGGACAACCTCTAACCCTGTGCATCCCCTTCATTTCTATCGTACAATCTTGTGCGTCCCATTCATTTCTATCCAAGCCTGTGCGTCCCCTTCATTTTTATCCGAGCCTGTGCGTCCCCGTCGTTTCTATCTAACAATGAGCCGTGCGGTACTCGCAGTGGCCAAGTGCTATTCTTATACAGTTTTCTCGAATACGGTAAGTATTTGTAAAAAAAACTGAAGAAGGAAAACTTTTACTGTCTTTTATACACAACAAAATACGGTAACTTAATTTTTGGTGTTCGCAATATTTTCCTTGAAACGAAGGTGACCCTCATTTTTTTAAATAGAATGCTATATATTTGATTATCCAATATGAAAGCGACTGTCAAGACAAATTCAACCATATGGTATACTATGACCTCCAAGGGTACACATGGTTAGGAATGAAATAAATATATCGAAGTATCTATAGTAGATTGAATTTCTTCTTTCGCTCATATCCATCGGTTTACTACTTCTATAGCTATAATGTACTGAAAAAATGTTAGCACTTCCTTCAAACAGCTGTAAAATCGACATTTTACAAAATTTTGAAAAATCCTTTGAGGTACATTTAAATATCACTAAAGACTACAACATATTCAAATTTCAGCAACATCCGAAATGTTACTCCGAAAAGTGTCCGATTTCGCGTGGAATGACCCAATAATATTTTGTCCATTTCAATTGCATGTAATTACTGTTGAATTAATTATACAATTGTTCTTTTTTAAGTTGAAGTAACGCACTTTTTTACCAACATTTTGTGACCTAGACGTTGTTTGAATTATGATTCTAACCTCTGAAATAAATTATTTTTTATTTTTTGATGTCGTGGGGCAATGACGAACAACTTGAATGGGGTAATCTTGAACCTTCGAGATTAGCAACGATAACCGATTTTGATGAAATTTTCTACATGTATAAAACTTACTAAAATCTACAAAAAGGATTTTTGTATTTTCATTACAAGCTCAGACAAAAATGTTTAAAATACGACCTTAGTAGTATGGTAAGGCCGATTCCAACGCAGGTCCTCTGAGGGGAGCGCGGGGGCGGGGGGAAGTGAGGGCGCGCGGGGGAGCGCGGCGGAGGGAAACATGGGCGCGGGGCCTGCGGGGAGAGGAAAACCGGTTGCGCGCGCACGAGCCGCGGAGTGGGGGAAGCTGCGATGATCCAGGCCGAGCCGCCGCGTAGACCGGACCCACCGCCGAAAACTTTTTAGAGGGAGTGAATGACCCCCGAGAACTTTTTTAAACCCCGATCCACCACCGGAAATTTTTTCCGAGCGAGAGAATGACCTTGGCCCACCCCCAAATATTTTTCCAAACCATTATGTGACATGCGGCGCGAAGAATGAAATAGATTTATGCAGTGTCTACAAATCTTAGAATTAGGAGGCGAGGAGGAAGACGAGTAAATAAAATGGAGACAGAATATACGTTTAAGAAATTTATTTAAAAAGAATATAATTTAACATTTTTTCTTCCTACGAGCTTCAACTAGAATATCACTGATGGCGCATGCTACCAGTTCGCAATCTACAAGATACTCCTCGTCGTAGTATTTGCTATCACGTATTATTTTAGCAGCACGACGAGCATCTAATGTTTCGCAGGCAACATCGCTCTGCCGTAGCACGTTAACAAAAGTTTCAAATTTTTCACTCGCATCTTCTGCAGTTTGATACAGCCGCGGATACAAATACTCTATACATGGTTGAAGACTAAATAAAAATATTGCTGTATCCAGTGTGAAATACACTGTATCATCACCATCTGTCATCTTTATAATTGGCGAATCAGAGATCCGAAAAAAGTCCAAAGATAAATTATCAATCCCCATGTAGTCCGGTTCAGGTAATCGTGCACATTCTTCGATGTTATCACGGTTGTCGAATAGTAGACCCCATGTATGCCATGATAATATGAGATGATTTCCATGATTGTCGCCGAGAAGAACTTCTACATCGGCCGTACGGCCTACGTCGATTCCAATTTCCAAATATTTGGTACCCATGGTTGTTAATGCGTATCTTCTGACCATGATACGTGACGTTTGGCGCGGGCTAAGAGAACAATCAAAGCTATGAAAGTACTCGCTCGTA
Source organism: Andrena chrysosceles (assembly GCA_963855975.1). Lineage (NCBI taxonomy): Eukaryota > Metazoa > Arthropoda > Insecta > Hymenoptera > Andrenidae > Andrena > Andrena chrysosceles. The sequence continues at coordinate 65,055,194 of OY979766.1, read as the reverse complement.
TTAGGAACAAACATAAATATTTTGAGAAGATGTGAAAATTACACCGTACCGGTCACGATATATATTCTCCCCACATGGAGCTACGCCGTCATCTCGCACGATCGGAACGAAACAATCCTCACACCCAGCGAGTATTTCATCAATGGTATACATTTTTTCAGAGCACTATTTGTTCCGTCGAAAGTCACTGATGCTACTGAGCGATTGATTGAATAGCGTCCGGGAACTGGTTTAAATAGAGGTTGCTTCACCCCCACCACCACCACCGCATCTTATTCTAAAGCTACCAATTTTTTAAAATGATTTTCAATCTTAACACCGCAATGTATCGCGCGATCGTGTGTAATATGAGTCCTCCCCGAGCATCTCCATACGATGATGTCATTTGCACAGTGTGAAGAACGAAATAAACGCTGAATCTTAGAATTAGATGGCGAGGAGGAAGACGGATAAGTAAATGGAGAAAAAATATACGTTTAAGAAATTTTATTTAAAATTAAAAGAATATAATTTTAACATTTTTTCCCACGAGCATCAGCTAGAATATCATTGATGGCGCATGCTGCCAGTTCGCAATCTACATGATAATCCTCACAGTAATGTTCGCTATCACATATGATTTTAGCAGCACGACGCGCATCTAATGTTTCACAAGCAACATCGCTTTGTTGTAGGACGTTAACAAAAGTTTTAAATTTCGCCTCCACATCTCTGCTAATTCGATGCAGCCGTGGATACACATAGTCTATACATGATTCAAGATTGAATAAAAATGATACTGTATCCGGTTTAAAATACAGCGGCTTATTATGCAGCATCATCCTTACAATTGGAGAATTATAGATATCACAAAAATCTATCGTTAATTGATCCATCTGCATCGAAGGTGATCCAGGTAATCGTGAACGTTCTTCGATAGCATCACGATTGTTGCATAGTAGACCCCATGTATTATATGGTAACGTGAGATACATCCCACGATTGTCGCCGAGAATAATTTCTACATCGATCGTAGGTCGTACTCTGATTCCAATTTCCAAATATTTGCTGCCCATAGATGTTAATGCGTATCTTCTGACCATGATCCGCGATGTTCGGCGCGGGCTAAGAGAACAATCAAAGCTATGAAAGTGCTGGAATAAACATAAAAATTTTTGAGAAGATGTGAAAATTAAGCCTTACCAAGCAACTGTATCCTCCCCGCATTGAGCTATGCCATCATCTTGCATGATCGGAACGTAATAATTCATTTGTCCGGCGTTTCCTTCGGCACTGGTACTACACATTTTTTCACAGCACAATTTGTTTCGTCGAAAGTCACTGAGGCTACTGAGCGATTGATTGAATGGCGTTCGGGAGACTGGCTTAAATAGAGGTACAATTGCTTCCCCCACCACAGCATTTTATTTTAAAGCATCCGATTTTTCCATAATGTATTTCAATCTTAACGTCGCAGCATAGCGAAAGATCGTATGTAACTTGAGCCCCAATCCTCAAGGATAAAAGTCTCAACACGTGCTGAATGTAATATAATACTTTTGCGCGCCAATTCGCCATACGCGTGAATCATAGAAAGAATTTGGCTGTATCAGCAGAAACTGCATAGAATGTTGGGTTGGATCGTCAAAAGAGTAAGACAGAGATCGCAAATCATGACACCGGTCATAAAAGCGTGCTCCAAACTGCACAAAACTTCAAATCGTTGCAACGTGTTGCGAGGAAAAGACATTACATTTACATTCCATTTACGATCATGGAAGAATTCGCGCAAGTAATCCGCCAATTATTGGATCAATCCGCACGATTGATTTCGCGGGAAGAATACCTCGCGTGGGAAGAACGGTGCAACGAGTGCATCGATTCTTTAGAAGAACACAGCCGAGTGAAACGTCCTCGATTATCGATCGGTGTTCGGCAATCATTGGTTGCTCGAATCGCGCAGCTCGAAGGGCTGAAACATTCGTTGCGCGGACGTTTTGTGCATGATGGTGCAGGACATTCGAGCACAGGACTTTTGTGGCGCGAAATAGACGCTGCGTTCGATAGTCGCGTATTAACCGGTGCCGTGCTAAATTCGAACTATATCGAGCCGCGCAACTTCCTCCAGGATGCAGGAACCATTGTGCTGGAACATGTGCGGGGTGCTTTGAGGAAACAGCGGAACCTCAAAGTGAACACAGTGTTCAACGGCGAATTTGTGGCGGGCGATAAACGTGCAAGTAAGAGCATCAACACCCGGAACTGCGAACTCTTCCGCACATCCGATCTACAGGAGTGGTACCAACGATGCGTCGTCGAACCCACCCTGACATCGTTGGAAGAGTTCCAGGAACGCGACAGCGGATGGGCATTGATGAGAATCCTCAACCTGACCGTCAATGTCAACAAGTACAATCCGCTGCGCGCAGGGTGCCACTTCAAGTTGCCACAGGATTTATTGTTGAAGAATGCAACGATCAATGTGCAATCCCCGGACAATGCATGTTTCGCATGGGCAGTGGTCGCCGCTCTCCATCCTGCGGAACGAGACACCGCGCGTCCAAGTTCATACCCGCACTATACGTCTGTGCTAAATCTCCAGGGCATTGAGTTCCCAATGTCGCTGAGGCAAATTGGAAAATTTGAGCGGTTGAATGAAATCTCCATCAACATCTACACCTTCGAGACGAAGAAAGGGTCGACAGTCTTTCCGTTGCGCCTCACTAGCCAAAAAGGGATCGACACGTCAACCTGCTCTACACACCGAATCAAGAGCACGGCGATGTAGGACACTTTGTGTGGATCAAGAATTTGTCCCGGCTGGTGAGCGCACAGCTGAGCAGGCACCAAAAAAAGAAATTCATCTGCGATCGGTATGTATATAAAATGATGAAATGTCTCGCGAAACAAATTAAATAAAAAAAAATTTTGGGTTTACAAATGCATGCACTATTTCGGATCTGCCGCGAAGTTGGAGCTTCATTCGCTGGACTGTGGCAAGATGAATGACTGCGCCATCCTGCTGCCCAGCGAAGGCAAAAATCTCCTCAACTTCGACAACCATTGCAGGAAGGAGCGGCTCCCTTTCGTGGTGTACGCAGATCTCGAGTGCATCATCGCAAAAACGGAGGACAGTCACCGAATGGGTGATAAATTATGCGCGTATCAGCACCATAAAGTACACAGTATTGCCTATTATATGCATTGTTCGTACGATACATCGCTGTCGACGTATCGATGTCGCCGCGACGCAGATTGCGTTTCATGGTTCGTAGACGAATTGAAAAATTTCGCGAATTTTGTCAAACCCATTCTGGCCAGTAATGTTCCAATGCTGGATTTAACTCCCGAACAGTTGTCGACATTTCACAATGCAACACACTGTCATATTTGCGAAAAACCATTCGAGGCTAGCGATGTACGAGTCCACGATCATTGCCATCTGTCCGGACGGTTTAGAGGCCCAGCACATACGGAGTGCAATTTAAATTATAAAAACGCGTTTTACATCCCCATAGTTTTCCACAATTTATCCGGCTATGATTCACATTTCATTATCGAGGAAATAGCTATCGCTTTCGAAGGTCACGTTGACGTATTACCCATAACTAAAGAAAAGTATATTTCTTTCACAAAAAATGTCGAAGATACGGCTGATTCAGACTCGCGAAATTGTATTAAATTGCGGTTCATCGATTCGTACAAATTTCTCAACGCCAGTCTCGACAAATTAGCATCCTTTCTTAGCACAGATAAATTAAAAATTTTACAATCACAATTTGAAACATTATCCACCGAGGATTTCAATTTATTGACACGAAAGGGTGTTTTTCCGTACGAATACCTTGATTGCGAGGACAAGCTGCAGGACCCATGCTTACCGCCGCGCGAATCATTCTACAGTTCGTTAACGGGTGAGACTGTATCCGAGAGCGATTACGCGCACGCCGAGACTGTCTGGCAGCGTTTCGAGATTAGAACCTTGGGCGAATACAGCGACTTGTATTTGAAAACAGATGTCTTGTTATTGGCAGATATTTTTGAAAATTTTCGCGAAAGTTGTAGCAAGAGTTACGGATTAGATTCAGCACATTATTATACTCTACCTGGTTTCACATGGGATGCAATGCTAAAACATACTAAAATTACATTCGAATTGCTCACAGACATCGATATGGTTATGTTTATCGAACGCGGTATACGTGGGGGTTTAAGCCAATGTTCCGGACGATACGCACATGCCAATAACAAGTACATGTCATCTTACGACGCATCGGAAAAGTCATCGTACTTGATGTACTTTGACGTGAACAATTTGTATGGATGGGCAATGTGTCAGCCCCTGCCATACGCTAAATTTCAATGGGTCGAAGATGTTGCGAATTTTGACGTGTCTTCAATCCCGATCGATTCACCTACGGGATACATTCTTGAGGTAGATCTGGAATATCCGCAACGTCTGCACGACGCTCATGCCGATCTACCGTTCTGCCCGACGCGTGCCAAACCACCTGGTTGCAAGCAGGACAAATTACTCGCGACGGTATACGATAAGCAGCGTTACGTTATCCATTATCGCAACCTGCAACAGTGCACGCGACACGGTCTTCGTATTACAAAGATACACCGCGTGCTTCAATTCGCTCAATCTCCCTGGCTCCGCGATTATATCGAACTCAATACACGGTTTAGAACAAGCGCGACAAACGACTTTGAAAAAAATTTGTACAAATTGATGAACAACGCGGTATTTGGTAAAACTATGGAAAATGTACGAAATCACGTGGATGTAAAACTTTTGACACATTGGGAAGGGCGATATGGTGCGGAGGCAATGATTGCGAAACCGAATTTCCACAGCAGAAGTGTTTTTTCGGAAAATTTAATAGCTGTTGAATTGCGAAAACTCGAGGTGAAATTCAACAAGCCGATATATGTGGGTATGTACATTCTGGACATATCAAAAATTTGTTTGTACGAATTTCACCACGAGTACATGTCGGCCAAGCATGGAAAAAATTGTAAAATTCTATATACCGACACAGATAGTCTCATTTATCACATTCAATGCGATGATATCTACGAGTCCATGAAACACAATATCGATAGATTCGACACGAGCGATTATCCTACCGACAATCCATATAATATGCCGCGCGTAAATAAGAAGGTTCCGGGGCTGATGAAGGATGAAAATAACGGTGCGATAATGACCGAATTCGTAGGTCTTAGAGCGAAAATGTATGCACTTCGCGTAGACGGCAAAAAAGATACGAAAAAGGCGAAAGGCGTCAAGACCAACGTCATAGCCAGAACGATAACTTTCGACGACTACGCGCAATGTTTGCATAGGGAGATCGAAATGATTCGCAGACAATCATGCATACGGTCTAAATTGCATTAAGTGTACACCATTTCGGAATCTAAAATCGCTCTAAGCCCACACGATGACAAGCGGCATATCGTACCCAATTCGATCGACACTCTGCCCTGGGGTCATTATAATATCCCATTGTAAAATAGAAATTGTATTTATTGTATAATATAAAATTATTTGAGAATGTATAATATAAAATTATTATTGTGTTTATTCTATTTATTGTGTAAAATATAAATGGTGGAATTAATGTATAAAAAAATTGTTCACACATATATATGTATCATTGTATTTATTGAACCATGTATTATTATGCTACAATACATTATTTTTATTTATCCAAGAATAGTGTGATTTATCAAATCCCAACCACTTGACGTACACCTTATCCCCCTTCCTACGTATAGTGTTTGGTAGCATGCTACCATGTCTGCGTCTTGTTTTCGAAGACATCACTCGTGATTTATCGTCAAAATTTGTCACGCGTATCGTTACAGGTTGTCGCACGAATCGCATCCTCTCCGCAAACTGTGAAAAATGATTTTGATACATCGAAGCGCCCTATTTATAGGTCCGCATCGACACAAAACAGCTCAGTATTCAAAATGCTTCTGATCCTGTCGGATAATTGCGATATTCGAGACCTAACCTCTGAGCAGTTGAAATATATACCAAATATTATTCTACTCCGAGAGTTTGGGAGACACATTGATCAGTTGTGGGACAGACTCCCCGAGCACATAAAAGCCGATTCTGAGGTTCGGCTGTATCGTCGGTGTCTGGAGCATTATAATCGTCCTTGGCAGCGAACGCATATCGACGGTCCAGCACCATTGATTAAAAACTGTAGCGAATGTCGCCGACGAGAGTAAAGAAAGGCTGTGGTTTGTTAAATCGAGCGATAAACGCGCTACCTATCGAATTACATATTCCGGGATACCAGTTTTGCGGTCCAGGAACACATCTGGCAAAACGATTGGCTAGAGGGGATCAAGGCATCAATCCGTTGGACGCGGCGTGTCGCGAACACGATATTGCATATTCGCGCAGCAACGACCTCGGCGAAAGGCACGCGGCAGATAAAGTTCTCGCTGACAAAGCGCGAAAACGCATCGTTGCGCGAGACTCGACTCTGGGTGAAAGAGGTGCTGCTACAGCTGTTTGGGCAGCTATGAAAGCCAAGACGAAAATCGGAATGGGGATGAAAACAAAACCCCGCAAAAGTACTCCAAAGAGAGCGCCGAAAAAGCGGATTCTTCCGGTGGCAAAACGGGGTGGTATATTACCACTTCTCCCGCTGCTAGGTGTTCTCGGATCATTAGCTGGTGGAGCGGCGGGAATCGCCAAGGCGGTAAACGATAATAAGGCGGCGCAACATCAGCTGCAGGAAATGCAACGTCATAAGCGCTCCATGGAAGGCCGCGGACTTTATCTCGCACCATACAAGCGTGGACAGGGAATATCGAAACGAAAAAAAAAACGTCGAAAAGAAAATAAAAATGCCCGCGGGTGTAACTACCGATGCACAATTGGAGGAGTTGGCAAAACGTATGCGTATTCCATTCTTTAGAGGTGTTTTTATGCGAAACGCGCTACCAGTCGGAGGAGTACGTCGAAACGAGAGCGGTATTGTAAATTTGGACAATGTCGAGGGGTCGGGGACTCATTGGGTGGCATATGCGAAGAGAGGGTGTCGAGCTATATATTTCGACAGCTTTGGAAATCTTCGACCGCCCAAGGAATTGGTAAAATATCTGGATAAGGATGCTGTGAAAATTGAATACAATCGAACGTCTTATCAGAAGTACAATCAGAGCAATTGTGGACAACTATGTCTACGCTTTCTACAAACGATCGGTACCAAATTTAAAGATTGACTTCCCGCCACTCTGATTCAGTACTAATCGAGCCGTACAGTTCGGAATATGTCGTTAACATTCACTCTAACCGGCAAGAGTAGCACCCTCGCGGTGAGCTACTTTCCACCCATAGATTTGAGCGACGATGATTACGAGCTTGGTCTAACAACCTTTGAAACTTATCACACCATACCAAACATCGACTCGAGCAATGATAAATTCTACTTCACCGTAAACTATGACATCAGCAACAGCGTCGACACCACTCCTGAATACATTACGATTCCCCATGGCTCCTACGAACTAGACGCCATTGCCAAGTATTTGAAGCAGCGATTACTCGAACGGTATCCTCAAAATCTCGACGGTACCGATGACAGTGACAACGATGCGTATCCAATAGTGTTGCGTCCCAACAACAACACCATGAAAAGCGAACTGTACTGTCGGTTCACCGTAGATTTTACAAAGCCTAATAACATTGGATCGCTATTGGGATTCTCGACGAATCGGGTATTAGAACCAGGACGGTGGCACGAATCGGACGATCCAATTAATATCATGAACGTGAACATTGTTCGTATAGAATGTAGCGTGACCGCTGGCGCGTACAACAGTGGGAGGCGTGTCCATACGATACATGAATTTTCTCCGAGAGTTCCACCAGGATATAAGATATCGGAAACGCCCGCGCAGATCATTTACCTTCCAATCACCGCACGGATCATTACAGATCTAACGATACGCGTTGTGGATCAAAACGGACGGTTGCTCGATTTTCGAGGTGAAGAGATTACCATCAGATTGCACGTACGACGGCGACGACGATAATACATGTGGTGCGAACGAAAGAGATGCTTGTATTGAATGACTCTAGAAACCCGTTTCTTCCAAGTGAAATTGTTTACAACAACTGCAACAACAACTGCAACAGCTCCGATCACGCTAAAAAGAAGAGGCTCAGTGCTGCGAACATTGCATTTTTGAAATCATTGGGATTCATTGTGCGCATTTAGGTTGAAAAATGGTTGACATTCTACGTATTGGAGGGAAGCCGACGTTTGATGACCGCATCGTCAAGCTTCAGACTCACACATACAACCCATACGTCAACACAACGTTTGGATACAGCGATGAGATAAGAATACCGATACAACAGCAGGATTTATACACATTGCCGTGTGAAAGTTTTCTCTATGTGGAGGGGAAATTGAAGATAAATAAGCCAAAAGATGCATTAACAGTGACGTTGGGAAATAATTGCATGGCGTTCTTATTCGATGAGATTCGATACGAGCTGAATGGCATGGAGATTGATCGCAGCAGAAACGTTGGAATAACTAGCACGCTTAAAAACTATGTATCGCTGACATCTGGCGAAGACAAAAATATGGAGAATGTTGGATGGGGCTTGAAACGGCGCGATGGGCCAATAGTGAAAAGTCATTTCAATTTTTGCATCCCACTCAAATATTTGCTGGGATTTTGTGAGGACTACAAACGCATGATTATTAATGCGCGTCACGAATTGATTTTAATACGATCGCGCAACGACAACAATGCTCTGATAGGATCGCCGATGTTGGAACCAGAAATTGAATTGGTTAAACTACAATGGCGGATGCCCCATGTGACGTTAAATGACGTTAATAAGCTATCGTTGCTACATACTTTGGAACGTGGACAAAACCTGAGCATTTGTTTTCAATCGTGGGATCTGTACGAGTATCCTCTCTTACAGAGCACGACCAAGCATTCGTGGGCCGTGAAGGCATCTGCACAGCTGGAGAAGCCGCGATGCGTGATCCTTGCTCTACAGACTGGTCGAAGAAATGTGATGAGTGAAGACGTTACTATGTTCAACAACTGCAAATTGGCCAATGTAAAACTTTTTCTCAACCCGGAATTTTACCCATATGATGATCTGAACTTGGACTTTGACAAGAATAAGCACGCCATCTTGTATCACATGTATACGCAATTCCGTAAATCATATTATGGGTATAGTTGCAACGAGGCATTATTCACCGTGGCTGAATTTTTACAATTTGGCCCCCTCGTGGTAATTGATTGCTCGCGACAAAATGAGTCGATCAAGAATGGCACCGTGGACGTGCGCATAGAATTCGAGTGTAAAGAGAATGTGCCTGCAAATACTACAGCCTACTGTCTGATTCTGCACGATCGAGTGGTTGAATACAATCCATTGACAAACATGGTGCGCAAAATAAATTAAATTACCACGCTACTTGCCCGCCCTCTCCTGTACGAAATTCGCAAAAAAATTTCATCGTGAAAATCGAGATGTTTTACGAGAAAGACTGCATTCTCTCGTCTGTCTTGGAAGCGAGTGGACCTCCAAATTGTATCGATAATGGTTGTACCAACGTTCGTTGACATGCAAGGGTTCATCGTTGATGGAAGATTTGTCGTCAAGGAAGTGGCTGTCCTACGAATGGGAACAATTCTCTCGCACTATATTTTTGGGAGTTCGATGCCACATTATCTTCTTTCGAAATCTGACAAATCAAGCATCCGCTGGTTAACGGCGAAACATCATGGGTTACGCTGGGACGAAGGAGAAGTTCCATACAGTATGGCTAAACGGCTAATTTCGAAAGCTGTAGCTGATGCGATCGATGAAGAAGAGGATGACACGTGCCATGTCGTATATGTTAAAGGGCTGCAGAAACGCGACTGGCTTGCGGATTTCCTCGATGAAAGTACGAGAGCAGACGCGGTCATCGAGACGCTGGACATTGACTACGAGGATATCAAATCTCTAAATAAGCTAAATGTAGTTAATACTCTGCGATGTGGCAGACACGCGAAACACTGTGCCATGCAAAATGTATTTAAAATATTCAACTGGTGGTCTAAACACCAGGGAAATTCATAAATAAAATATAATCAATTTTTTAATGCGTATAATTTTCTTCACCCTCACCCAACCCAACCTCATGCGTTTGATGTCCGCTAGATTAAGACGATACTTATGCAGAAGTCGTTCGATACACGTTCGATACCCGATCAAAGCCATTCGATGCACGATCAAAGTGGTATGATAGACGTTCAATATCCGATCAAAGCCGTTCAATACCCGTTCAATGCACGTTCGAAGCCGTTCAATATCCGTTTGATTCAGTCTTCCTCCCCGCCTCCTAATTCTAAGATTTGTAGACATTGCATAAATCTATTTCGTTCTTCGCGCCGCATGTCACATAATGGTTTGGAAAAATATTTGGGGATGGGCCAAGGTCATTCACTCCCTCCGGTTAGGTCTAAAAAGTTTTCGGCGGTGGGTCCGGTCTACGCGGCGGCTCGGCCTGGAGTGATCCCCTCCATCATCGCAGCTTCCCCCACTCCGCGGCTCGTGCGCGCGCAACCGGTTTTCCTCTCCCCGCAGGCCCCGCGCCCATGTTTCCCTCCGCCGCGCTCCCCCGCGCGCCCTCACTTCCCCCCGCCCCCGCGCTCCCCTCAGAGGACCTGCGTTGGAATCGGCCTTACCATACTACTGACCTTTACTATTTTTTTTCGATATTTCGACCAATTGCAATTTTTTCTAACGCACAGGAAGAGGAATTTGAAAAATACATTAGGTATAGGTTGTAGCAACATTTTTTATGAGTTGACCATCGCAGCCGCGATTTCTGTGCGACTTCTGCGATATTTAGCACTCTATTCGTGATTACCCCACGGTAGTCGAGTAATCATGAACACCAAGGGTTTTGCTTTTTCACTATAAGTTTGATTTTTATTATAATTTTTCAAAAAATCGTCACAGTATTTTATAGATGAATAGTTTAAGTATGTTTGTAAATAATAAGCAAGTTCATTTCTCATATAGTTTACGTTTTGTTTGCTTTTTTGCTTAGGTGTTCGTAATTACCCCACTCTCCCTTAATACAAAGGCTGACGATACCCAACCGCCGACGTTAGCTTTATGTACGAGGGTCATCCCAAAAGTAAGGTCTCCTATTTTTTTTAATTACAAAGAAATGTTTATTTTCAATAATGTTCACATCATTTTAAAGCTTGAACATTTATCTATTTTTCGACGTAATCGCCATTTCTGTCGATGCATTTTTGTAGGCGCTGTAGCAGTTTTTGTATGCCCATGTCATACCAGCTCGCCGCCATGCCGTTGAGGAAGCGTTGAACCTCATCTTTCACCTCGTCGTCGTTGTTAAAGCTCGTTCCGGCCAAATGTTCTTTCAGCTTAGGAAACAGGTGGTAGGCTATAGGGTGGGTGGGTGATGATGTCCCATCCAAACTGTTGCAGGAGAGCAACGGTCGTGCGGGCGATGTGGGGACGAGCATTGTCGTGGAGAATGCTTACGCCCTTGCTCAACATTCCTCTTCTCCGATTCTGAATTGCCCGTCTGAGTTTTTCCAGTGTCTCACAATACCTGTCAGCGTTTATTGTGCTCCCAGTAGGCATGAAGTCCACCAACAATACCCCCTTTCGATCCCAAAACACAGTTGCCATGACTTTACCGGCAGACGGTAATTGTTTGAATTTTCGCGGCTTAGGAGAAGAGGGATGGCGCCACTGACGTGATTGTTGTTTGGTCTCAGGTGTGTAGTGGAACGCCCAGGTTTCGTCGCCCGTGACAATCGAATCCAAAAAGTTGTCCTTTACGTCTGCATAGCGGCGAAAAAATTCGCGGGCAGATTCAACTCGTTGCCGTTGGTGGTCTTCCGTGAGCATTCGCGGGACCCATCTTGCGCACACCTTCGCATATTGCAACTTTTCCGTCAAAATCCTGTGAATGGTGCTCCGGGAAATCTCGGGAACCAAAATGCAGAGATCATCCAGAGTGATCCGCCGATCTTCACGCATGGTTTGCTCAACCTTCGCGGCTGTCTCGCCGGAAATTGATGGTCTGCCGCTTCTTTCTTCATCGTGAACTTCAGTTCGACCAGCTGCAAACTCCCTACACCACTTGCGGACGTTTTTGACATCCATGCACGACTCGCCATACACTTCTATCAATTGGCGATGAATCTCAATAGGTTTCACTCCTTTTGCATTCAAAAACCGAATAACTGCGTGAATTTCGCACTTGGCGGTAGCGCCAAACGGGAGCTCCATTACAAACGGCTGCTAATTGAAGACCGAGTATCCCAGCGAGGTGCGCATAGGCTTGTTGCGAAGTGGGGGAAGTAACGAACACAACAGTGTATATAAAAGCTGCACGAATAGTTTCCTGGCATCCTCAGCGCTTTGGAGACCTTACTTTTGGGATTACCCTCGTAGATAAAGGAAGCCAGGGCCAGGCCTTAGGGGGGGGGGAGCAGCCAGGGCGACCGCCCGGGGCGCCAAATCTGTAGGGGCGCCGCTGCCTACTCTCATCATGGCGCTCTCCGCTCGGCGCGGGCGCAGATTTTCGTCGGCGGCGCGACACTTGGCTCTCCTGCCACGTGGGCGCCTTTATTAAGCAGCGCAATATTCAGGAACTGTATCCGAATGTATGGATTGCATTTCGCATCTTGGTAACTATTCCTGTATCAGTAGCTAGTGGGGAACGCAGTTTTTCAAAACTAAAATTAATTAAAACGTATTTGCGATCAACAATTTCACAATCCAAATTTACTAATTTAGCTGCGCTCTCGATTGAAAATGAAATTACCGAAAAATTAGATTTCGCTGATTTGATCCGTGCATTTGCCGACAAAAGGGCCCGAAAAGTTCAATTTAATTAAATTTCTGCTATTTTTCAACTTGAGTTCTCGGTCGAAAATACAAAAAAATACAAAATCTGATAATGATAAAAAAAAATAAAAAATGAAAATAAAAAAAATTTAAAGAACAAAAATAAAAAAATACAAAAACGAGAAAAGTTTTAAGCTGCTAGATGATTTTCGTACCGTTGGAGGGGCGCCATGATAATATTGCCCCGGGGTGCCAATATAGCTAAAGCCGGCCCTGAAGGAAGCAAGATGTAGAAAAGCAGGCTAGAATTTCCACTGTCTTCGACGTGCGCGCCTGGCAGAGCATCGGCCCATTTCGTGCATGGGGCCTCATAAATTAGACCCTTTCAAGTGGACGAAAACATCGTGCGCGGCGCGCCGTTGCACTAGTGGGACCTTGCCTTTAAGAAATACAGTGGGTAAAAAACTCTTCGTACCTGCAAACAGCCACAATTCCCCCAAAAATGTATAAAAAATGAAAAAATGGCGGTTTATTTATAAAAAAAATATATAAAACACTATTAATCCTTTGCATATCTTAAACTGCGACAAGTGAAATTATTGTAGGTACACAAAAATTATACAAGTGCATAGTACGTCGTGACAGAAAATTATAAACTAACGAAGATTCCAAAAAGCATTTCCTCATATTTTTTGTAAGTAGTACTACCTGGTACATTTATGATTAGCTATAATTGGAAATTTTTACTTTCAAAAGGGTGTCTGTTTTGCCCTTTTTTGAATCATGGTCTCGCTCGCAGACCGTATAGCCCGGTCAAAATAGACATTCAAGGTTGCATAAATTCCCATAGACCTGAAAATTGGTACGAATGTTTGGAATACCATTATAAATGAAGTGTGAAAAGTCCCAATCGATCCCGCGTCTGCAAAAAAATTTATTCAAGGTCAAAGTTCGTAAAAATGGGTTTTCGCGTTTTTCAGCCAAACGGTAAGTTTTATCATAAAAATAGTTCAGACAAAAATTGTAGTTCGTGTAATTGTCTATAAAAATTGTCTCTACACTTTTTTTCGTAAGACTCGCCGTTTCTGAGATATAATCATTCAAAAAGTTGAAAAAGCTGTGTTCTTCATAATATGCACACGTTTTCACGCCACCTGTGAGGTAGTGTACTTGACGCGTTTTTTTTAACGTGGTTTCCCCGATAGGCCTATTCCACGAACTATTGTAATCCTGTTTCATTCAACATACTATACTATTTAATAATAAAAAATGGAAATTGTTAAAAATAATCGAAGCGGTGTGAATTCTAATGAATTGGAGTAAATTATTCATCTGATTCATAACCATCAAATACTTCTGCTTCCTCTTGTTCTTGTTGTTCTTCTTGTTCTTCGCCTTCTCGTTCTTCTTCTTCTACTTCTTCCTGCTGAGTGCAAATAAATCCTTCCAAGAGCGATGCATCAGATGTCTCCTTGCTGATATCGTATGAACCCCCTTCAGATGGCGATTCAACATTGGAACACGACTGGCCTTGACAATTTGTACATGCTAATGAACAAAACAATCCAACTTTTTTGAAGCCACATTTAACATTACATCCCTTTTTACAATTGCAAAAAATTGTGTTGAGGAGTTTTTCCGGTGCAGGTGGGTGTAAAGTCTGGATTGGTTCCAATGTATTGCCGATCAACTTCCAACCTCAGTATTTTGGATCTAGTTGATTACCAAGCCACACTTGGACTTGATAATATACCCGAAATAGATGTTGTTGGGCAGAAGCTGAGGTTGGAGGAAGACAAGCTAATTGCACTCGTTTTTTGGATTGTTTTGTTCATTAGCATGTACAAATTGTCAAGGCCAGTCGTGTTCGGCGAGTCTTACGAAAAAAGTGTAGAGACAATTTTTATAGACAATTACACGAACTACAATTTTTGTCTGAACTATTTTTATGATAAAACTTACCGTTTGGCTGAAAAACGCGAAAAAACCATTTTTGCGAACTTTGACCTTGAATAAATTTTTTTGCAGACGCGGGATCGATGGGGACTTTTCACACTTCATTCATAATGGTATTCCAAACAATCGTACCAATTTTCAGCTCTATGGGAATTAATGCAACCTTACCCCTATTTTTGGGCTATTTTGACCGGGCTAGTAGTTTTTAACCGGAAAGTACCGAGGGCAATCGTTGAATGTTCGCATTGCTA